>VDFB02272008.1:0-46503 GCA_007258455.2 Sequoia sempervirens
AAATACAGGGATATGCTGCTAGTTTGAAGCCAGAGTTGCAAGACGGAATTTGGGGACGACAAACCTCTTATTCTAAGACTAGCCCCGGCAGTGAAAGACCTTGCTCAGGCTAGTGTTGGGTGATTTCAACCAGAGATCACAACTGTGCTTTCAAGATGAAGATTTATCAGTATTTTTGACTGGTTTTCAGTTAGTTTTTGAGTGTGTGCTAGTTTGGTGTGGTGTGATTTCTCTTTCAATTTTGGTGAGTTATTTATAGTTTCAGGAGACTTCATTGTTGAACCTGGGAATCATATTTATGCTCATATTTCTAAAATGAAGAGGGGTTTCGAAATGGGTACTTGACCCACCTATTCTTCTTGCTAGGGCGACCATTTCAAGCTTTGATTTGGATTTTTTAGTGAAGATTACAATTTATTGAAAAAAACGGGCCCTCCTTGGTGGTACGGCCTCCTAGGGTTTAGTGTGTTGGGTTTGCTGAGTTCAAAAGAGACATTATCTGTTGTTTTGGAGACCCTTTTTCCTGCTGTTGGACAACATACAGCTTGGGCGCAGCACTTGGTGTCTTGGGGTGGAGCGTAGCTTTCAAGAGGGTCATCATACTGCTGTTTGACACACTTTTCCAGGTCTGAAATAGCTTTAAAACTGATTTTAATAGTGCATTGTATGACTGAAAACAATATTGAAAGAAATCAGAAATTTCATTGCTCCTGAAAGTGTCTTTTTAGCTTTATTTACGCTTCATTATATATTACTGTTTATGCACAACTTTAAACAATTAATGCCAATGTAAAACCCGACACAAGCAATGCAAAACACTTTATGAAACTCATAAACAGCAAGCAGCAAAACATGGGAAAATAGAAAAAAAAATTGGGGGTTGTTTATTATAGTGGTATTAGAGCTAGAATAGACCTGCCAGCCAGTGGGTACACATTTTTATTAACCAAAGTAACAGAGAAAGGAGATATTTAGAAAGGAGTAGAAGAAAAGAAGAGAGTTTTTGGGAACAGTGGTCATCTTCTGAAGAAGAGCAGCAAATAGAAACTTCATCCAGTGGGTCTTCTAACACAGGAAACATGGGAGACAAGGGTGGAGATGGAAATGGGAATGAAAGAAATAATAGGAATGAGAGAAATGAGTAACCTCCAGAGAGAATGGCAATCTTACTAGACACTTTGGTTAGGGAACAGTTGAGGGCAGCACAACAACAATAGGAGACTAATGACAGGCTAGCTGATTTGGTGCAAAGAATGGAACATTTGGGTCAAGGAAACAGGGTAGGACAGCAAGGAGTTGGCAACCAAGGAGCTTTGGCAAGACCTCTTATGCCAAACTTTCCACCAAGGATAGAAGCTCTTGTGAACCCCGAGCTTATACATTATTGGAGCAGCAGGATCAATTTAGACAAGATTGGATGGATGCAGGACCTGGTTTTCAGATGGACATTTCACTTAGAGACTATATTGACTTGAGGATGAGACACTCTAATCACAAGGGAAATAGGGACCAGCAAAATGAATTACAGAGAAAGGTTGGGGAGCTCACACTTCCTTACTTTGATGGGTCTGAGAAGATGGCAGCAAGGGCGTGGGTGCAAAAATTACATACCTACTTCACACTGAATCCTATGCCAGAGCTTGAATCCATACAGTATGCTTCAATACACTTAGACAGCATTGCTCACGAGTGGTGGTATAATGTTATGCTAACATTGAGGCATGCTCAAATTACTTCTTATAGGGAGTTCACTGAAAGGTTGATTGAGAGATTTCATAAAAAAGGATCTCGAGCTGCACTTCAAGGAGTTGGACCAACTTAAACAATGGGGTTCTGTGGACACATATATATCAGATTTTCAAAAGCTATTTGTACTTGTAACTAACATCTCTGAGAGGAGGTTGATTGTATTGTTCATAGATGGATTATCAGATCCTTTGAGAGGTTGGATAAAGGCATTTAACCCTCCTAGCCTCCAAAAAGCCATTAAAAAGGCTAGGGATATGGAGACATCAGCATTTAAGAGTAGATTTCAGTCAAAGAGTTCGCTGCCCAAGAAGGATAAGGACAAGAAATTCACTCCAAAAGAGCATGAGCAGCCTAAGAAACAGTATACTGAGATTGATAGTGAGACCCTTAATGAGTTAAGAAGGAACAGTCTATGTTTTACTTGCAAAGAACCATATACACAGGGTCATGGATGTGCTTCAAAGGCTAAAGCTTTGCTGATAGAGTACCAATCAGATGATGATGAGGTTGCAAAAACTTCAGAGCAGTAAGTTGTAACTGATCAAAGTGAAGAGAAAAAGGCTCTAGAAGAAGGTGAAAAGGTGGAGGATAATAATGTGATGTTAGCCCAGCTTCATAGCTTCCAGAAGAATGAGTCTATGCGTATTAGAGGCATGATTCAGGGGCAACGGATGGTAGCCTTGATTGATACAGGAGCCACCCATAATTTCATTGATGAGGGCCTTTTAGCACTTAGAGGGCTCCAGACACAGGAGGTTGGAGGATTTAGAGTTATGGTAGCGGACGGTTTCACTATTCAGTGCACTAGGATGGTTCCGCAATTGAGTGTTCAGTTGGGCAGCCATGAGATAAAAGAAGACTTCTACATGGTGAGCATAGGTGACACAGATGCAGTGTTGGGAATTCAGTGGCTACGTTCGTTGGACGAGATAACACTCAATTTTCAGAACATGGAGTTAAAATTCAAATCAGGTGGTAGGAGCGTCATCTTGAGAGGCTTGCCAAATGGAGGACCACGTGTTGTGTCCTTCAAACGCATGGAAAAACTTTTTAGACACAATCAGATTGAGTGGGCAGCGGAGTGCATAGTGATGCCTACAATCACTGAGGAGGTCAAAAGGACCTATCCACCGGATATACAGGAGCTCCTTACCAAGAGGAGCAAGGTGTTTGGTAGTATACCTCCAGGGAGACCATCGGATAAAGGTATTGAACACATCATCGAGTTGAAGGAGGGAACCAAACCTGTCATTACCCCTCCCTATCATCATCCTAAGAGGCACAAGGATGAGATAGAGAAGGCCATTCAGGAGTTGATTGAGATGGGGCATATAAGACCGAGTAAGAGTCCATTCGCTTCTTCAGTGGTATTGGTGAAGAATAAAGGATGGAACCATGCGCATGTGCGTGGACTACAGGGAGTTGAAAAAAAAGACAATTAAGAATTGGTATCCCATTCTTCGCATTGATGAATTGATAGATGAGCTACATGGGGTAGTTTACTTCTCTAAAATTGACTTGAGATCGGGTTATCACTAGATTAGAGTGAGGGAAGAGGATGTGGAGAAGACAGCCTTCAAGTGCCACTTTGGTCATTTTGAGTTCTTAGTCATGCCTTTTGGCTTGACAAACACACCAGCCACTTTCTAGTCATGTATGAATAGAGTTTTCAACAAGTAGCTCCGTAAGTATGTCCTAATATTCTTTGATGACATTCTTATCTTCAGTAAGTCTTGGGAGGAGCATTTAAAACACTTAGATGAGGTGCTTGGTATTCTTGAGAGGGAGTCTTTGTTTGCAAAGGTATCTAAGTGTGAATTTGGCATGACTGAGTTACTTTACTTGGGGCACATCATCAGTGCAAATGGTGTGTGTGTAGACACTAATAAAATTAAGGCAATACAAGACTGGCCACCACCTACAAATTTATCACAGCTTAAGGGGTTCTTCGGGCTATGTGGTTTTTACAAGAGGTTCGTGAAAGGGTTCTCACAGGTTGCTGCCCCACTTACAGATTTGACAAAAAAGGGGGCATTCACTCGATTCAATCAGCACAAAGAGCTTTTGATCAATTCAATGTATTGATGAGCTCATGCCCTGATTTAGCTATTCCAAATTTCACTAAACCATTTGACCTAGAGTGTGATGCTTCGGGAGAACGTATAGGGGCTGTCCTAATGCAAAGCAAGCATCCAATAGCATTTGAGAGCAAAAAAATTGAGAGTGGCTGAAAGAAATTATTCCATAAATGATAAAGAAATGTTAGCCATCATGCATGCCTTGGCTAAGTTTAGACAGTACCTTGCTGGGGGCAGATTTGTAGTGAAAATGGATCATAACAGCCTCAAATACTTTTTAAATCAGAAGGACTTAAGTGAAAGACAGCAAAAATGGGTAAGCAAACTACAAGCATTTGACTTTGATATTGAGTATGTAAAGGGGAAACAAAATGTAGTTGTTGATGCTCTTTCTGTTGATGTTATAGAGCAGCGTCGTGCTGCTACTTCCAGCACATCACGTCTCCTTGAAGACAATTCAAATGATAGCCTATTTGAATTGTAATATTACATTTAATGAAGAGGCACGTTATTATGGACGCGCGAATTCATGAAGAGGCTCGATCTTGATATGGCCAACATCATATATTTTGTGGATGCGATTTCATTAAGAGACATTTAATATTTATTAAGTGAAGCCGACTTCATTTATGAAGAGACACCATTGCTTGTTAGAGACACATCTTTTGAATGGAGGCCGACATGAAGAATTGAAGGTATGTGTCTCTCCCTTTCACTTGTATATATATTCGATGGACATTTCATTGTGCACATCAATTCATATCTATTCATTCAGTTCGTAGTTTATCACAATTTCGAGTTTCATAAGTGCGAGTTTGTCTCAAGAGCAGATCATTATTTTTGTAGAAAGCTGAGATCATTATCAGCAGATTGGTTCATTTTGTATCTGTATTGCATCAGATTGTGATGATTATATTTGGCCTTCATATCGGCCTCTTGTAAAGGAGACAATTCTTGTTGACATTCAGTATATAAGAGATATATTGTTGTTGGGTTTTTCTCCCTCAAGTGGAGGGTTTTCCCAGGGTATCTGCTGTGTCATTGTGTTATTTTTGAATTAAATTTTTGTGCTCTAATCTGATCATAAAACTAACATGGTATCAGAGCGGGTTTGAAAAAGATCTTGATCAGATTTAGTCTCGCAGCGATATTCTCTATTATCTTTCTCATCTTTGATCACTTCTACCTCGTCATCAAGATGGTGAACGGTCTCAAGATCGTGGACAGACTTGAGGGAGCAACAAATTTCACATCTTGGAGATTCAGAATTATGCTCACCTTGGAGGAAAATGAATTGGTTGAGTTCGTGGAGAGCAAAGTCCCTGAACCTACAAACGAGGAAGAGAAGGTTCAGTGGAAGAAGAAAGATACTAAGGCGAAGAAGATGTTAGTTGATTCCGTGAAGGACCATATTGTTCCAATCATCACCAAGTTGAAGATGGCAAGAGAGATGCTTAAAACCTTGGAGGAGATGTATGAGATCAACAACACAAGCCGTGCACTTGCATTAAAGCAACAACTTCATCATGTTAAGATGGCGAAAGGAGAATCTGTCATCGCTTACTTCATGAAGATTGTTGCGTTGAGAGATCAACTCTCTAATATTGGTCATATTGTTGATGATAAGGATTTGACCATGTTGGCTCTCAATGGTCTTCCTTCATCTTGGGCGTCTTACATTCAAGGAATCAATGCGAGATCGAAACTTCCCAAGTTTGATCATTTGAGGGAGGATTGCATTCAAGAAGAGTCTAGGTTGGCTACGAGAGGTATTGGTCAAAGCTCCACTAATGAAGACATTCATGTTCTCGCCACTCAATCCTCGAAGAAGAAAAGGAAAGATGGAAAGAAGGATATTTCAAGAGGAACAGAGATAAAGGAACTGATGGTGCTCTTGCATTCAAGAAGAAGAGGGATCTCTCCCGAGTCCAATGTTTTAGAAGTGACAAGTATGGTCACTATGCAAAGGACTGTCCAACCAGGCCTAAGCAGTAGGCGTCCATTGAAAATTTTGATGATGTCTCTCCGCAGAAGGATTCAAGTGAATACCTATTCTATTCGGCCCTGTCAAGCAATGTACCTACCGACACCAACACTTGGTTGATTGATAGTGGTGCCTCACGGCACTCACCAGATTTAGGGAGCATCTAATTGATTTGGTGGAGAGAGATTCTAGTGAACAAGTCATTATTAGAGATGATGCTAGTTACTCTATGAAAGGAGTTGGGACCTCCTCTCTTCACTTGGATTTCGACATTTCCTTGTAGTTGAGTGATGTGCTATTTGTTCCAGGCATCAAGCGAAACCTTGTTTCCATTTCATCCTTGGAAAACAAGGGGTACCAAGTTGCATTTTCAGAAGGAAAAGTTCTTGTGTGGACAAAGAACTCAAATTTCAAGACTGCTCGGGTGATTGGAGTTAGACATGAGAGCCTCTATAGACTATGCACTCGTCCACTTCAGGCTCTATTGCACGATTCTCCAAGTTTGTGTGAACTTTGGCATCGAAGATTGGCTCACCTTCACTTTCGAGCTCTACCTATCATGGAAAGAATGGTCTCAGGCCTTCCGAAACTCAACCAGGAGCATGAAGGTACTTGCAGAGGCTTCACTTTGGTTAAGAATACAAAAGGTCCATTTCATAGTAGAGAAAGTAGATCCAAATGTATTCTAGATCTTATTCATTCGGATTTATGTGGTCCAATGTTTGTTGCTTCTTCGAGTGGTTTCTTGTATTACATTATTTTTATTGATGACTACTCTAAAAAGACTTGGATTTATTTCTTGAAAACTAAAGAATCTGAGGAGGGATTAGAGAGGTTCAAAGAATTCAAAGCTCAGGTAGAGAATTTGTCCGGGAAGAGGATCAAAGTCTTGAGATCCAACAACGGAGGAGAATACACTTCTGGCAGCTTTCGTAATTTTTGTATTGAAGCAAGGATTAAGAGGGAGTTTTGTGTCCCTTATAATCCTCAACAAAACGATGTTGCTGAAAGGAAGAACAGATCTATTGTGGAAGCAGTCAAAGCCATGATTCGTGACCAAGATCTACAAACCTTCCTTTGGGCTGAAGCATCCAGCACAGTTGTTAATGTTTAGAATAGAAGACCACACCGAATCTTGGAGAACATGACTCCCGAAGAAGCATTCACAGGGGTGAAGCCAGAAGTAAGTCATTTGAGGATCTTTGGATGTCCAGGGTATGTTCATGTATCGAAGGATAAGAGGACAAAGTTGGAACCTTCTGGCAAGAAGGGGATATTTGTAGGTTATAATGAGACATCAAAAGCCTACAGAATCTACATTCTGGGACAGAAGTTGATTGAGATCAATAAAGATGTCACATTTGAGGAGGATGTTGCATTCAGAAGATCCAAGGGAACTCACATGGAGATAGATAATGAAGAGTCTCCTCAAGATATGGAAGTTGACCATGCTCCTGAGATTCAGAGGGAAGCTCCAGAACCTAAAGAAGATGATGATCCAGTTGAGCCCTTGGAACCTACTAATGGGCCTACAGATATTGTGATTGGAAGAAAAAGGCCTCTTTGGGCCAGGCAAACAATGCAAGAGACAGAAAGGTTTGCAGCTCCGAGAGGAAGAGACCTCATAAGTTTTCCAATTATGTAGCATTGACGAGTCAAATTATTGAGTCCAAAACTTCCAGTGTTGAGGAAGCTTCTAGTCAACAGGTTTGGAGAGATGCTATGTCTGAAGAGTATCAGTCCATTCTCAAGAATGATGTTTGGGACATCGTACCTAGACCCGAAGGCAAATCTGTGGTATCTTCTAAATGGCTCTTCAAGATCAAACATGCGGCTGATGGGAGCATTGAGAAATACAAGGCAAGGTTCGTGGCTAGAGGATTCTCATAGAAAGAGGGAGTTGACTATGAGGAAACCTTTGCTCCAGTTGCTCGTTATACTTCTGTCAAGACCATCATTGCTATTGCAGCATCTAAAGGATGGAAGATTCACCAGATGGACGTAAAGACAGCATTTATGAATGGTGTAATCGAGGAAGAGGTGTATATTGAGCAACCTGATGGCTTTGAGGTACATGGGAAGGAGTCTCATGTTTGCAAGTTGAAGAAGGCCTTGTATGGTCTTAAGCAGGCTCCTCGTGCTTGGTACGAAAGGATTGATCGTTACTTGTTAAGCTTGGGCTTCTCCAAGAATGATGTCAATTCAAACCTCTACTTTAAGGTAATTGATGGCGAAGCATTGATCTTGGTTTTGTATGTTGATGATCTAATTCTTACTGGAGAAGAACACCTCATTATCAAATGCAAGGAGGAGTTAGCTTCTGAATTTGAAATGAAGGATCTTGGTCTCATGCTTTACTTCCTTGGCTTAGAAGTATGGCAGAAGCTAGATGAGATGATTCTAAGTCAAGGGAAGTATACTATTGATATTCTGAAGAGATTTGGTATGATGGATTGCAAATCCATGTCTACACCTATGGAGACCAACTTGCATAAGTTGAAAGAGGCTACAGCTAGTTCAAAATCGGTGGACTCTACGATGTACAGGTAGTTGATTGGATCATTGATGTATCTAGTCAACACTAGATTGGATATTTGCTATGCAGTGAGTGTACTTAGTCAGTTCATGTGTGAACCAAGGCAAATACATCTAGTTGCAGCAAAGCATATCCTGAGAGACATTGTGTGGCATAGTTGGATATGGGTTGAGATATTCTTCAGGTGTGGATTTGAAGCTGCATGGTTATCTGATTCTAATTGGGCAGTGTGTTCTGATCAGAAGAGCACCTCTGGATGTTGCTTCAATTTGGGGTCTGCGATGATATCCTGGTGTAGCAAGAAGCAGTCTTCAATGGCACTGAGTACAGCTGAGGCCGAGTATATTGCAGCTTGTATGGCAGCTTGAGAAGCAGTGTGGCTTCGGAAGCTCCTTGCAGGATTGTTTGGTCAATCAATGGAGCCAACTATCATTCATTGTGATAACCAGAGTTGTGTGAAGCTTTCTGTCAACCCTGTGTTTCATGAGAGAACTAAACATGTTGAGACCAATTATCACTATATCAGAGATATGGTATTGAGGAAAGCAATTCAGTTGAAGTATATTAGCACTGATGAGCAGACGGCAGACATTCTCACCAAGTCTCTCTCCAAGATAAAGTTTGTGTACTTTCGAGACAAGTCTGGTATGGTGGAGAATCAAGCCCTAGCTGAGAAGGAGTCTCAATATCAGTGATCTTCCTTAATGCATTTCTCTTTGAGAGAGATTTGAGGTGCAAGCCCTTGTTAATGCATTTCTCTTTGAGAGAGATTTGAGGTGAAAGCCCTTGTTACCACCCTCTGGGAGAGCCATGGTGGATGTCATGTGTGTGACTCCATGACAACATCACGTGAGAGAGTCCATGATGATTTTCTTGTACTTGTGTTTTCACCCTCTGGGAGAGCCATGGTGATCGTCACGATGAGGTGACAACATCATGTTGAGTGATGAGCACTTGTACATACCATACATGGGTGTAGCCATGATGGTTGATATCATGATGAGGTGATATCTTTCCTTTCCACATATGGGAGTAGCCATTGTAGTTGACATCACGATGAGGTGATATGTCTTATACAGCTGGAAGTATCCTCCCTAGCTGAAAGGGAGTGTTGATGTTATAGAGCAACGTCGGGCTGCTACTTCCAGCACATCACATCTCCTTGAAGACAATTCAAATGATAGCCTAAACGGCTATTTGAATTGTAATATTACATTTAATGAAGAGGCACGATTTATATGAAATAATATTTAATTATTGTGGAGGCGCGAATTCATGAAGAGGGTCAATCTTGATATGGCCGACATCATATATTTTGTGGACGCGATTTCATTAAGAGACATTTAATATTTATTAAGTGAAGCCGACTTCATTTATGAAGAGACACCATTGCTTGTTAGAGACACATCTTTTGAATGGAGGCTGACATGAACAATTGAAGGGATGCGTCTCTCCCTTTCACTTGTATATATAATTGATGAACATTTCATTGTGCACATCAATTCATATCTATTCATTCAGTTCATAGTTTATCACAAGTTCGAGTTTCATAAGTGCGAGTTTGTCTCAAGAGCAAATCATTATTTCTGTAGAAGGCTGAGATCATTATCAGCAGATTGGTTCATTTTGTATCTGTATTGCATCAGATTGTGATGATTATAGTTGGCCTTCATAACGGCCTCTTGTAAAGGAGACAATTCTTGTTGACATTCAATATATAAGAGATATATTGTTGCTGGGTTTTTCTCCCTCAAGTGGAGGGTTTTCCCAGGGTATTTGCTGTGTCATTGTGTTATTTTTGAATTAAATTTTTGTGCTCTAATCTGATCATAAAACTAACATTTTCTAGGAAACCACATTTATGCATTATTTCTGAGATAGCAGCAAATTGGAAAGAAGCAATACAAGAAGATTATGCAAAAAACTCATTCACTAACAACATACTATATGGCACTTTGAATGATGAAAAGTGTAGTGTTAAGGATGGGTTGATTTTCTATAAAGAAAGAATACTTCTGGTGGCCGAAAGTAAGTTTTTGGAGCAGATTTTGAAGGCATTTCATGACACTCCATTGGCTGGTCACCCAGGTTTTTATAAGACATACAAGCAAATCCGTGAGAGATTCTCATGGAAGGGGATGAAAGACTACATAACCAAGTATGTTCGTGAGTGTCAGGTGTGTCAACAAAATAAAAATGAGCATATGTTTTCCTGCCGTTCTGCTGCAACCATTACCCATTCCCACTCAAAAATGGGAGAGTATAACTATGGATTTCATCACAGGACTTCCCAAGGTGCAAGGGAAGGATTGCATTTATGTGGTAGTAGACAGGTTGACTAAATTTGCCCATTTCTTTGCTATATCAGCAGGGTTTACAACATTACAGGTGGCTGATTTATTCTTCAAGGAGGTGTTTAGACTTCATGGAGCACCTAGAAATATAGTGACAAGGACAGCAAATTCATGAGTTTGTTCTGGCAGAAATTGTTCAAACTTTGTGGTACAGAGTTTACTCCTAGCACTAGCTACCACCCCCAAACAGATGGATAGATTGAAATTGTTAATAAGTGGGTGGAGGGTTACATGAGGAATTAAGTTTCAGGGCAGCAAAAGGCTTGGGTTAGATGGCTGCATTTCGGGGAGTTCTGCTATAACACTACTTACCATATGTCCATCAGGATGTCACCATTCATAGCATTGTACGGGTATGAGGCTCCTAGCTTCATTGATTTACTATTTAGTGATTGCAAAGTGCCCAAGGCTAAGGACTTCCTACAAGAGAGTCAAGATATCATGAGATCGTTGAGGGAAAATATCCAGCAGGCACAAAATCAGCAAAAGATGTACACTGACCAGCATCGAATTGAGAGGGAATTTGAGGTGGGTGATATGGTATATGTCTGATTACAACCATACAGGCAGTCCACTCTCAAAAAGAGTGGAGCAGAGAGCAGTCCACTCTCAAAAAGAGTGGAGCAGGGTATTTGAGGTGGGTGATATGGTATATGTCTGATTACAGCCATACAAGCAGTCCACTCTCAAAAAGAGTGGAGCAAAGAAGTTAAAACCACATTACTATGGCTCGTTCAGAATTGTCAGGAGAGTTGGTGAGGTTGCCTATGAGCTAGAGTTACCGGAGAATAGCAGAGTGCATAATGTTTTTCATGTTTTTCATAGGGGAGGTTGGAGCTGATACCAAAGGCAATTATTGACTTCAAAGAGAGGACCGTCAAGAGGAGAGTGATCACCGAGTACTTGGTGAAGTGGCGGGACCTACCAGTTGAGGATGCGACATGGGAGAGCGAGCAGATACTTCAACATCCAACGTTACGATTCCTTGAGGGCAAGTAATCTTTGGGGAGGGCGGACTGTAATGTCCCCTCCTAGCCTCTGATGCAATGGGCATTACCTCTAGCCAATTCCCGAGTTCCTGTTGGCTAGGTGATTCAGTTAAGGGACTCACTTCCAGTTTGGGCTTATCATTTTCCGAAGGACTTTCTATTTTTAGCAAGGCCAGTTGGATGCTCACTTCTGACAGTGAGCCTTCGTGCATTTCAGTTACTCTCCAGTTTGAGCCTTTCAACGGTGATTTACTATTTTTAGCATTTACTAAAAATAGTAAGTCCATTTTCGAAACACTAGACCAGGTCAGGCTTGTCAATGCAACATATTCAAATGATAAAGTCACATCGAGAAAATTATTTTAATATTTGATTATTGCCTTGGAATATGTGCTTAATAAAGTGACTATATTTTAAAATTTAAAAAAGTAACATCACTTTAAGTTGTTTTTAAAATATCATACTTTAATATTTGCCTTGGGCGCCCAAGTAAGGAGGCAAAAAGTATTAAAATTAAATTTAAATCAAAAGCTACTTGAGAATGGTGTTGGAAATTAGGGTTGCTAGTAGCCCTAACTGGAGGCTTGAGATAAAAGACATTTTGGAGACTCATTTCTCTATGCTAAGTTTGAGAAAATACAGGGATATGCTGCTAGTTTGAAGCCAGAGTTGCAGGACCGAATTTGGGGACGACAAACCTCTTATTCTAAGACTAGCCCCGGCAGTGAAAGACCTTGCTCAGGCTGGTGTTGGGTGATTTCAACCAGAGATCACAACTGTGCTTTCAAGATGAAGATTTATCAGTATTTTTGAGTGGTTTTCAGTTAGTTTTTGGGTGTGTGCTGGTTTGGTGTGGTGTGATTTCTCTTTCAGTTTTGGTGTGTTATTTGCAGTTTCAGGAGACTTCATTGTTGAACCTGGGAATCATATTTATGTTCATATTTCTAAAATGAAGAGGGGTTTCGAAATGGGTACTTGACCCATCTATTCTTCTTGCTAGGGCGACCATTTCAAGCTTTGATTTGGATTTTTTAGTGCAGATTTCAATTTATTGAAGAAAATCGCCCCTCCTTGGTGGTACGGCCTCCTGGGGTTTAGTGTGATGGGTTTAATGAGTTGAAAAGAGACATTATCTGTTGTTTTGGAGACCCTTTTTCCTGCTCTTAGATGCCATACAGTGTGGGCACAGCGCTTGGTGACTTGGGGTGGAGCATAGCTTTCAAGAGGGTCATCATATTGCTGTTTGACACACTTTTCCAGGTCTGAAATAGCTTTAAAACTGATTTTGATATTGCATTGTATTACTGAAAATAATATTGAAAGAAATCAGAAATTTCATTGCTCCTGAAAGTGTCATTTTAGTTTTTATTTACGCTTCATATTATATTACTGTTTATGGACAACTTTAAACAATCAATGCCAATGTAAAAGTTAAAACCCTACACAAGCAATGCAAAACACTTCATGATACTCATAAACAGCAAGCAGCAAAACAGGGGAAAACAGAAAACAGCAAAAAAATTGGGGGTTGTTTATTGATGGAAGGATTCACTACTTGGATACTACTGTAGTGGCCATAAATACTTTTAACACACCCACACATTTAAAAGACTTTTCTCATTCTCTTTTTGCTGTTCAAAAACTGAATACAAGACAAAGAGTTTACTCAATCACCCAAATGATTTAAACATTTATATAACAATTTCTTCACATACCCATGTGCTGCAAATTGTTACAGATCTGAGAAAACTTTATAACGGCAGGTCTGAGTCTCCAAAGAAGTGCAGCAAACTCCCATATAATCTTTTTCCTCCAACTCCAGCAGCTGGAAGGTGGATTAGGGAGGTCTAGGCAACACCAATGATGGTCAAAAGAAGTCTCCAACCTAGGCATCCCACCCCATAAAACCCTCATGCCCCCTGCTGGTCTGTCTGGTATGGCTATGGGCAGCAGATGAACTTCAGCAAATTAGTGTGTGCAAACTCAGTCTCAACCTCCAGTTCTATGCTTCTCTAAGACCCTTTCAATTCAGCTCCAAGTCAATAAAAAGCTTCAGTAATCCCTTGTGAAATGGGCAAATGGTATGTCCAGCTTACGAGGAAAGTCATGGCCAGCATAGACATTCGTTCATCCTTCAAAACATATAAAATCTGTCCGTTCCCTCTTCACATTCCATTAACAAGTCTGAGATAATGTGTTCAAACCCTAGCAACAACTGTAAATCTCTCTATTGAAGCCCAAATGTAGCTCCTATGTGAAACCACCTATAAATCCACCAGGAAAGATCTTTCACTTTCAAAATGGATGTCCTCTGTGAAGATTTTTGTCCTCACAAAACCTTTGGAAAAACATTGTTCAACCTGCAATACTTCTTCATTAAAATTCTCAAGCATGAGTTGCAAATGAGCTCAAAAATTTCTTTTATTTCTCTCCTCAATTCCCATATAGGCGTCCCCCATATAGGCATCTCCCATATCAGCACCCCCCTTAAAAACAACTTAAATTTACTTTTCTTTTCTGAAATGTCCCCTAGACACCACTTTATAAAGTCACTTTAAATAATTCAAAATAACGTTAAGGTAAATATTTAATTTAACTTGTAACATTAGCTTTATTTAAAATAATTCCTTTGACCATTAAATATCACCAAATAATCATTTAATGCAGTATTTGACCATGCCAAGGGAAAACCAATGTGGAGGGACCAAGTCGTTGTTGAGGAGGTGACTTACTAAAATAGTAAAATCGGACCAAGTAGAGTCTTAAAATGGACTAAAGCCATCAATAGGATGAGAGTCTTCTCTCAAGCCAACCGACTAGAAAAGGAAAATCAACAGTTGTCGAGACACTATCACATGCCAGCTTGTCCAAACAGCCTGCCCAATTATCAACAAGTCCACCAAATAGAACATCACAGTCAACTGCCAGCAAATAGAACAGTTTGCCAAGAAAGGAAAATCGACACTGCCCTAACTTATGTCCAAACGAAGATGAAATGCAACCAAGAGGAAATAGACTGTCACCTTCACAAAAGTCAAAGCTACCTTTTGCACACCTGTACCACTCATGCAACAACTACAGTAGTCTCCACAACAACTCAGGCAACTAAGAGCTTGAATGACATAGAACATCTCCCCCTTTAGGAGGTTTTGGTTCCCAAAATACTCACCAACTGTGTCACAAGGTTCGGCGAATATCAAACTTCAGGTTCGAATTTTTACGAATTTGAAATTTTTTAAAAAAATTCGTTGAAGTTCGGCATTAAATTCGTACGGCCGTTTATTCACTTAATTTTTTTTTTAAAGAGTATTTTTTAGGGTTTCAAAAAGCGTTTCCAACGTTTTAGACGCGTTATTTTTCTATAAAATTACGCCCTAAGCAATGCTCAAACACACAGCGAATGAGTATTGTCGGCTAAAATTTCTTTTGAGCCGTTTTTTGAAGCACAAAGCAATTTTCGAGCGCCGGAAGGAAGTTCGCGACTGTCACAGCGTTATACGCGACCTTGAACCAGTCATCTGTGCGCGACTCTTCTGCAACCAGCGTCATGCATCACGCGTTGCACTGCGGCGGTTCTTCCACGCAACTCCCTCTCTGCACTGCGGCGGTTCCTTCCAACTCTCTCTGCAGATTTCCAGGTAGGCTTCGACATTGTTTTTATAGGTTTTTTATTTTTTGCGTTTGGTTTTATAAATATTCGAAATCTTTATTTTCTTATGTTATTTATATTTTATTATTTATATTATAAATTAGGTTTATTATGTTATTTATTATATTTTATTATTTATTTTATATAATACATTTATATTATTTAATCTAAAT
The DNA here is from genome assembly GCA_007258455.2 of Sequoia sempervirens. NCBI lineage: Eukaryota > Viridiplantae > Streptophyta > Pinopsida > Cupressales > Cupressaceae > Sequoia > Sequoia sempervirens. The sequence continues at coordinate 15,513 of VDFB02272008.1, forward strand.
ATATTTATATTAAAAAATATAAATATATTTATATTTAAATAAATATATTTATATTAAATAATATAAATTTATAATATAAAAATAGGTCTATTGTGTTATAATGTTATTTATATTATATTTATATTCTTTAATGAAAATATATTTATATTCAATAATTAATAAATTGTGTTATTTATATTATATATTTACATTATTTAATATAAATATATTTATATTTTTTAATATAAATATATTTACATTAAATAATATAAATTTAAAATATAAATAATAAAATATAAATAACAAAATAAACCTATTTTTTATTAAAAGGTATATTTTAATAATATGTGAGGTTGTTCATTTTATTTTTTTAACATGCTGCCATTTATAACATTTTTTATTATTAAATATCCAATTTAGTCACTCAGCAGATTTTAATAAAGCTATGTAATAATATATGAACATGTTCACATAAAATAAGCACAGAAAATTGTCTTTGATTAACTGCAACTTCAGGCAAATTTTAATAAAACTGTGTGCTATAATATATGAATATGTTCACCTAAAATAAGCACATCAAATTTAGTCTTTGGTTCACTGCAATTTGCAATAGAAAGTTTACTGTAAGAGCAAGCATTAACAAATTAGGAAACAAGATTTGCATCATAATATTTAATATTTTTGGAACCATTAACAGATTATTATTTTTCTTTTGAATCTTGCAGATTTTCATTTAATGGCTCCGAGCAAATCAACTTCTGAGGCATGGAAGCATGTGACCCGTGATGGTGTTAACAACAGGTGTAATTTATGTCCACAAACTATCACTGGAAGCTTGACGAGGGTTATGGACCACTTGCTTGGTATTACAGGGGGTGCAGGTGGAGGTGTTGTGGCATGTACAGGTGTTTCTCCAGCACTAAAAGCTATTCTAGAGAAAGAGAAATCATCTTCAATTGTAGGAAAAATGAAGAAGGCACAAAAGAAACAGAGAATTGAAGAAGATGTATCTAGATTCACTTCTGTTATGTCTTCCTCTTCTAGTCTATCCAAACCGGCAAGGGTATCAAAAGAGAGTGGAACATTGAACACCTTTTGGAAACCAGTAGAGAAACAACAAGTGGATGATGCATTAGCTGATTTGTTTTACTCAAGTGCTATTCCATTCAATGTTGCACGAAATCCACATTTTCGTAATGCAATTCAGAAAGTTGCAGAGTTTGGCAAAGGGTACATACCCCCATCTTCAGAGGCTTTCAGGACAACTCTTTTGCAGAGGTCAAAAGATAGAGTGACCGAGAAACTGGCTGATGTCAAAGCCTCTTGGAATGAAACAGGTTGCACTATATTGAGTGATGGATGGTCAGATATATGTCAAAGGCCATTGATTAATGTTTTGGTGTCTTCTCCTGATGGTGTTGTGTTCTTGAAAGTGATTGACACCATGAACCACATGAAAACTTCTGAGTATATTTTTCAAATATTAGAGGAAGCCATTATTGAAGTAGGGGTGGAAAATGTGGTTCAAGTGGTAACTGATAGTGCAGCGAATTGTGTGGGAGCTGGGAAGCTGATTTCAGAGAAGTATCCACAAATATATTGGAGCCCATGTGCAGCCCATTGTCTCGATTTGTTGCTTCATGACTTGGCTAAATTCCCATGGGTACATGAAGCTATTCATAGAGGGAGAGCAATTGCTAATTTCATACGAAATCATCGTTTCACATTGAGTCTTTATAGGCAGCATGCGTCTAGGGAGTTGTTGAGGCCTTGTGAAACAAGATTTGCATCATTTTATATCACTTTGAAAAGAGTGGTTGAAGAAAAAGCAGCTTTGAGGTCAGTTATTTGTTCCAATCAGTGGGAAAATTCAGTGCTTTCGAAAGGTCCTAAGGGGAAAAACATAGAGCAAATCATTCTAAACAGCAATTTTTGGGAAAGTGCAGCAAAAGTTTTGCTTATTTGTGAACCAATTGTTGATGTGCTTCGTATGGTTGATGGTGACTCTCCTTGCCTTGGCATGCTTTATGAAAGTATGGACCGTTGTAAAGAATCTATTCAAAAAGCACTAAATAATGTAGCAGCAGAATATATGGAGATATGGGAAACAGTTGATTGCAGATGGAAAATGATGCACACACCTTTGCATGCAGCAGCTTGTTTTTTGGAGCCTAAGTTGTTTTCTATTAATAGAAAAGGCGATTCTGAAATTATGGGAGGGCTTTATGAAGCCATTGAAAAGTATGAACCAAATGCAGCAATTTCAGCACTACTAAGAGATCAATGTTGGGAATACAAGAAAGGAGAAGGGATGTTTGGAATGCAAGCAGCCAAATATGACTTGGCACGTATACCTGGATATAGATGGTGGATAAACTATGGAGCACAAACTCCTGAGCTACAACAGTTTGCTGTTCGAATTTTGAGTCAGGGGGCAAGTTCATCAGCTTGTGAGAGGAACTGGAGTTGCTTTGACCACATCCATTCCAAAAAGAGGAATAAGTTGTTGTCTGGAAAGTTGGGAGATCTCGTCTTTGTTCGTAGCAATTTAAAATTGTTCATGAACAAATCAGCAAAGAACTCTTCCTCACAACAACAAATTCTTGAAGACATGGCAGTGCCAGTTGTAGATGAGCCTGACTTTGCAGATGATGAATTGAGTAGTGATACAGATGATGATGATCTAGCATCTCAGCCAAGTGCTCTTGATGACTTGGAGCTTTTTTGAATTTCTAAAGTCTTGACTGTTATTGTACCTTTTTGACAAACGAACATCTTTGCAATCGTGATTTCACATGTTTCTTATGATTTATATTTTATAAATGTGTCATCTCTTTGTAATGATTTCAAATCTATTTATCAATGCTAAACTTTTTAGTATTTAGACAATATTATGGATATATTACTTATATTTATTAAAAAATAAAAAAAAATACATAAGGCGAATTTAATCCGAATTTTATACTTTTCGAATTTTTTCCTCGCCGAACTTCATCCGAATTTCAAAGCTGCCGAACTCGAATTCGAATTCGAACCTTGTGACTTAGCTCACCAACACTAAGAACAAGCTGAACAACTTCCAACACAAGGATCCTCCTTAATATGGCTTGGCAACACCCAAACCACTCATCCTCGAAATGACAATGAATTAAAACATGGTGACCTGCCCCTTTGACTGAACCAGGCATACCACAAGCAAAACTGAAAAGGAAAGCCATATATACTGACCCTTAGAAGCATTCTTTCAACCTCGTGTCCCTTATCTCCAAGCAAGTTTGGCTTCAAGAGAAACCCAAGAACCATCTTTTTCCCTTGTTGTCACTGTCCCCTTTGAGTATGCAACCCTACACATTTCACATTCTAGCCCCTTCGTGAAAAATATTGCAACAAAAAAAGATGCACCTATGCCCTTCACAAAGAGGAAACAAATTGTACTAATGCAACAAGTATCATAAAGCACAAACAGCACAAACACATTGCCCAACTTGGGACTTCACAATCTTTCAAAAAAATTACAAGAAAGACAACCTCAACATGCACCAAATGCTACCATCAACAATAAAAAGAGAGAAAAAACTGAACTAGAGTGCCCTCACATAAACAGCTCCAAATGGCATAGCTCAAATACCTAAAGTTACACTCATCCAAGAGTGCCAAAAAAACCTCTTCAATGGCTCACACATTATCCACCTTCTTGGAGGACTCTCAAACCACAAGTGTGACCAAGACTGCTCTCAAACCCTTGTTTCCCATGAGGAATGAATACTAGAAACAGCTATGCAACTCCATGAGTGCATTCAACCTCCAAAAATCTTGCACTTCAGCAACAAAATCTAAAAACCCTGGAACACAAGAGATGCCAACAAACTCCAAGCAAAAAACTTACATATCTCCTCCTTGCAATCACAGAGAAGGACCTGCTCTCACACACCCTCCCAACCAAGAATATTGGCCCAAACGGCTTTGATACTAACCCACCCATAAACTAGGGTGGATATTCTACGCGCTTAGTCATCAACGTACAAATTAATAATGCCCAACCATCTCTACACACCTCTACATCCAATTGTAATATCTAAAGTGGTTTTAACATGCAAAGACTAAATGCAAGATAGCACATTAGAGAACTAAGCATCCAAATGCAGAAAACAAAACAAAACGCAACTCAACAAAGATAGTGCTAGAGAAACCCTTCAATGAAAACAACTCCATAAAGAGTGAGTAAAAACTCCTTGTGTCAATATATGACAGCCATTACAATTGATTACACACCTGATGGGCTAATACAAGAGCATCTTCATGGCAACTACCAGCTCCTACACTTGCAAATTGCCTTGATAGCAATACAGACCTGCAACAACCCATTCTACAGTTTTAGAATGGACAACAATCGCCCAAACATATAGGGAAATGGACTACAACCACTAATCTACCCATCAACAAGTTGACTGCCCAATATTGCCAATGCTATCCAAAAATCAACTAGCAGGACCACAGCCCTCCAACTCCAAAGTGAAGAACTCCCACATCCACCAACATGAAGGAAAACCACTACATCCTTGCAACAGTCCTAAAATGGACTCAAGCCATCAATAGGATGAGATTTTCTCTCAGACCAACTGACAAGCTGACATCTAGCCCATTCTCCTTCTTCTTCATCTCCTCTCCTTCTATGTCCACCTCAGCCAAAGGAACATCAATAGTTTCTGGGCTACCAATGGCTACCCTTGCAACTGCTCTCTGACTCAGGTGACTGATTGACACGGATGGCAACCGTCAGGACACTATCACCTGTCAGCTTATCCAGGAAGCCCACACAACTATCAAACAGCTAGCACATAGACTGTAACAGTCCTCCAAACAAGGAAAATGAAGCATCAGGGTCAATTGTGAGCAAAACAGAACAATCCACCAAGAAAGTAAAATCAGCACTACCCTAAATAACACCTAAATAAAAACAAACTGCAACCAAGAGGAAACAAATAGCCAGCTTCACAAAAGACAAAGCTACCTTTCACACATCTATAGCACTTGCACAACAATTAAGATCTCTTGTTGTGCAGCAATTAAGATATCCTGTGCTCTTGCACAGCAATTGAGACCTTGAATGATACGACACTCACAGTCCAAATGTCAACTCCATCCAAATTTCCAGATTACACCATTCCCATACCCTCAAAGACAAAATCATGGCAAGTACATATAGCCACACGTTGCAAACAATACCCATGCAACTAGTGAAGAAGTGTAACATCCTGTAACCTTATTAACCTTGATAATGCTAGGAAATACCACATCATAGTTGGAGATGTGGATAGTTAAGTTAGGTTGCTAAGTTAGTAGATAGATTTAATTTTAACCTATTATAGTTTGGCAGTGGTTGTTACCTGGTTCATCACATACATAGTTTTTTGTTGGGGAAAGTATCCTCTATATTAGGATTAGATCAGAAGGCGTGTTGAACTCCAACAAACTAAGTTTGAAAAAAAAGTCCTTGAACAATGAATAAAATATTTCTGAGAATATTGCCTATAAACTAACATTTGGTACCAAAACAAGTTAATTTTGTGAAGCCTGTGAAAGTATGGAGTTTTGATGATGATCAAGGAGCAGCTCCACTGATGATAGCCATATTTTTATTTTATTTTTTTTAAATTAGATTAGTTTGTTTGGAGGAGTATTTTATATTGTTTATAGCATGTTGTTTGAGTGAGAGTTTGTTATGTGGTTAGAGTTTAGAAAAGCCAGGAATAAGCCGAGAAAAGAAAAGAGAATAATACAGATTTCTTTAATTAAGAATTTTGACCTTGAGTTGCTCAGCTAGTTTCTCATGGTGACTACACAACAGTGACTGCAGCAGATCCAGACCTGTGCACAGCAGATAGGTCAGCCTGAAGAGGGCATAGTTATATAGGAGAAAATGGCCCAGCTATGTAGGGAATCTTCTTTGAGTTATTTGTGGATGTAATTGAATCTCAACTACTTTGATTACAAATTATTGGTTGTTACACTGGGACGATTGACTAGTCAAACTAGATGATTGTTCAGTCAAACTGAAGGGAGGAGGCAGCCATGGTTCCCTTGAAAGAAGAGCAAAAGAGACTCTCAATTCAGAGGTGGTTGGAGAGAGATCACAATTTTGGTGGATGCAGGAGTGAGGTTGGCAGGGGAAGAAGGAAGGCAACCAGAAATTCAACATAAATTATTTCATTACCACTAATACTTTTCTATATTAAGCACATTATACATTAGACAATATCAGTACCCCTTCTACATTTCTCCATGATCCATTACCATATGTTTGGATACATAAATATAACATTAGCTTGCCTTTTAAAAGTAATTACAATACATCCTGCAACAAGTAGGCACCATATGACACAAAATTACACAAGCTAAAGAGAATTTGAAAAAATAAGATGAGGTCTAATTATTGTTTGTCCAATGCAAATAACAAATCTCATTTATTCCAGCTTACCTTTCCCATGTTGCACAATAGAAAGGGACAGCAGCAATGACCCAAAACCAGATAGTATGCCTTCCACTCATAATAGAATTTCCGAAGGCCATGGTTTCAAACTGAAAATGATAGAGCAAACTCATAACTGTTTGCAGAACAGTAATATATATCATAATAAACAAGTTAACATGACTGAATTCAACTAAACAAAATGCCATACCGCACATGTAAGTGCATCACATCCTGCAATAGGCCATTAAAAAAATTGAATTAGAATAAAAGTAGCTATAAGGTTAATGGAGACACACAAAGAAGAAAAATGGCCTTTTACCATGGTCAAAAAGCTCCCCCAATGGACTTGATGAATTTGTCCTTCTAGCTTGCTTCCCATCGACAGCATCAAATGTCTGGATGTTTAAATAGCACAAATTCAATAAATTAAGTATTCTTATCACTGACAAGAGTTTACACTTAGCATCCAATTGACAGACAACTGAAACTTCATTGTGCATGACCTGGCATTTATGAAATATAACAATCATTGCAGCTTGTTGCAGGTACATATCCAAAGCTCAATTTACCAGAACATCAATGTTAATTTAAAAATTTAAGAGATAGAAAGGTCCACAAACTTCATTGCATTACCTCAATCAGATGACATATACAGAATCTCATGAAATATCAAGTGTCACAAAACGAACTATTCGACTATAAGCCACAAGGTTTTGCACCAGAGAGCTAGAATAAATGCAACAAACTAGTGACACAACTGAATATAAGAAGCCAAAAGTTTCATCTAGTCCTTTTGAATGTACAATTAATGAATTTAATAGCTAAAAAAAGCTAATCATGGTTGACACCATTGCAAGAAAGAGAATGGTTAAAGACTTCGTAACCTGGAAAAACATTGTTTATTCTGTAAATTGTGCAAGTTACCAACTTACAATAAATAAAGATTAGCAAAAATAGACCATAAAAATCTAAAAAAAAACTAGTGTGGAATACAAGAAGAATAAGGTTCAATAATACATAAAAATAGATGAACAGCATGCTTGAAATTATAATTATAATTATGATAAACAACACTAGCATAAAACCAGATGCTCAAAAAGAATGAGGACAATAAATGGTGCATTTGAGAGCAAAAGCTTTAGAGAGGCAATTGAAATTGAAAAGAGTAAAAGCATTAGAGAAAATGCACAAGAAGAAGAAGAAAGAGGTAGCCTAGAACCTAAGTCACAAGGTTTGTGTTCATATTTGAGTTCCACAAAGAAAAAAATTGGAACAAATTTGTCAACAAATAAAATTCAGGAAAAAATCCATGATTAAGTTTGATTAAAATAAATCTATAAAAAAATATTTATTTTTGAACAAATTATACTAAAATCTAATAAAAACATAAAATTTAATATTATAATTTTAAGCTATTGAAACTATAGTTGGGTTTTCAATATTGTTGGAAGGAAATCGGAAGATGGAGCACACGTGGAAAAATATAATAAAAACTTGAAAGTAAAAAAAATGTATACGTGATCATACAGCTGAATTGAAACAATTTTACTGGCTTGTGTTTATGTTTGCCAGATTTCAAATATTATGAATGAAAATCAGCGAATTCTATGACTTAGCCTGGAACCAATCAGTCACAAATCTTTTGATACGACAAGTAGCAAGGGGAGATCCTCCAGATATTACTTGTATACTAGACAGGCAGGTTGTGAACCTCATTTTGGTTCAACTAGAGTATCAAAATTTGCAATGTTAGACTTTTAGATTATTGACCCTATGGAAGTAGGCACAAAAACGTAAAGACTGCAACAAACGAGAAATTTTGTAAAGCCCTTCTTTGAATCATGAGGAAGCTCATGTGTGTTGTTAGAACTAATAGACAGATCTTGTCTCCCTGGGGTAAGAGAATGAGAGATGGATTGTTGTTGTTATAGTTGTCATAAATCATAATCCATTGTTTGATGTTGAGTTTGGTCACTTAGGCAAAAAAGTGCACTTTTGTTCTATGTTACATGGTGTTTTCAGAACAAAGACTCCAATAAATAAGGAGACGCATGTTTAGGGACAAGTTACAAGGCTTTTTTCAAAAAGAAAAAAAAAGGAAAATTTAAAAATATACGAAATTTCAATTATTCAAATGATAAGGTATTTACCATATTCATTATATAACTATATTACATCACATTAGAGCTGAATTGAGAATTCACAAGAGTCAACATACAAATTAACAAAATTCTATTATTTACATTTGAGTTTTTATTGTCAATGTGCATATACAACAAAACGCCAAAAGGTTACAACCACAAAATGTCAAATTTTAAAAACAATATACTATATAGTAACTAGATCTACTATTGCAAAACTTCATCTTTTTCTACAACAAATTCAAAGTCTATATTTGAGTCACTCCCAATATCTGTAACTACCTGATCCAACAGAAACCCAATCAATCCAACATGTGCCTCCTAATCCATCTATGTGACATCTTCAAGATCAACATCCCAGTGTGCAATCAAAGTCCAGCAATACTCAAGAGTTCGTCAATCTTGAAGTCACAAGTTACCATGCACAGCCACCAACTTCTACATTCATTGAGAGGTAAGATTATTCCACTTGATTGAATGATTGAATGAAGTTGTATGCAAACCAAATCCTCTCTAGAACAAAGGAACTAGCAACCAGTGAAAGGAGGCAAGTGGCAAGCATCCTCATCTCTACTACATCTTTGCCATGCTATGTCCGCCATCGATAGGGTCAATTTGAGTAATGTAGACTTATCTATCATATCCTCTAGTTTGTTGAAAGTTCAACTCTAAAGACCAACAAAAAAATCCATTGTTGTCAAAGTAAAGTTGTCTCCTCAATTTTGTTCATCTTTCAAAAGGCCTTCATGAAGTCTTCTTTCACCTCTTCATCTTCAAAAGGAGGCATTCTCCCAACTCTTAGTGTGTAGCATTTGGAATTTTGAGCATAGGTTGTCATACGATGCAAGGCGTTCATAGTGTTCCACCACATGTCACAATGGGCTTGATATACTCATATAATCCCAAATCAAAGTCCTTGCGACAAATTGCTTGTTTCATCTACACAAGCATGCTATCAAATGTCTCATAAATTTCTTCCAAACTAAGAGAGTCCCTATCAAAATATTTAATCACCCACACAACAAGTGAGATGACAGTGCAAATGTATTTGCAAACAAAAATTTCAAAAAAGAATAACTCAAGTACAAAGAATGAATGCTTAACTTTTCAAATTTTAAAATTTAAAATACAAAAAAAAAGTTAATATACAAATTAAAAACATTAATGATATAAATTTCTTCACCTCATAGTGGACCACCAATCAGTAACAAGAATCTTTGACTTCACACTCTTTCCTTCAATTGTGTTTGCCTCCAACCATCTACCCCACTTTACATTAACCATCATTAATTATAGAGGCTCCTACAACTCAACCATCTTCTCTAAAAAAAAATGAAGAAATTGGTATATCTAGTTTCCACCGGTTGAGGAATTCCTTCCTCAAAAATGTCTTAAAAAAGCGAGGTGTGGGGGTTGCAAATTAACATCAATATATCTCTAGCTTCTACCCTTGAATCTTCCTTATGTCTTTTGATACATCGTTCAACACATGAACACAACATGGGGTCCAAAAAATGTGATTGTAAACACCTTCCACCATCATACCAACTTACAACCACATGTTGAATCAATGACCACCAATAAAATATTTGAGACGTCATGGTTGCAAATTAACATTGATTTATCTAACTTTTACCAATCTATCTTTCCTATGTCTTTCAATGCATTGTTCAACGCATGAACACAACATTGGGTCCAAAATATGTTGCAAACACCCTCCATCATGTCAGCTAACTTACAAACACATGTTAAATTAGTAGCCATAAGTACAATATTTGAGGTCCCAACCTCCTCCATGGCCTCCCTCAAAATCTGAAATTAGAAATTTGCATTTTTGAGCTTCCCTAAACAACCAATAGCTATAAGAAAATAAGAGTCAATTGCACATGTAACTACAATATTAATGATTGGCCAATGTCCACTACCAATCCACCCATCTAGGATAATTGAGCAACATGTCCTTAGCCAGGTTTGCCTCGTATCCTCCATTAACATATTAACCTTTGAATGCATCAATGAGAGTGATACAGAGTCTATGTTCTCCAAGGGGTATATATGAGGAATCAATGTTATTTTTTCGTTTCAATATGTTCTTTAAGTAAGGAAAATGTGTTACATATTATGGGATGGCATGGGCATAAAAAAGAATTGGGCAATTAAATCATCTACCTTTTCTCATCTCTCACTACTCATCCTCTTTCCTTTTGTAGAACTCTCAACATTAGCAAAAAATAAAATAGATGGCATAGCAAATTGTATAGATTCTATTGGCATGCCCTTAGATCTTGCTTCGCCCTCCAATAACAACTTAGACACCTTAGCCTTCTTAGTTATGGTTATCATTTCACAAATCCTAACCCCATTTCCAAGCATGCACAAAATGCGACTAGAAAACCTATTGTAGCTCCCTTTGAAATTCCTATTGCACACATGACACAAGCAATGTCTACTCCTCCCTAAATTTTTCTTCTTTTTTTGTTTGTATTAAGCTATCACCAATTTCAAAAATACTTTAGAGGCATTGAATGGGCCCTTTGCATAAGTTTTTAGGATAGTGGAAGGGCATTCAAGTAAATTGAGTGGTTGTTCCACTTCGCCTATGGGACTCCCACACCTTGAAGAACCTCCAACTCCTCTTTGATTTGTTTGTTCAATGTCAACATTATCATTGCCATACCTCACACTACTACTAATGTTGTTTGAAAAAAAACAAGTGCAAATTGGGTTTAAAAACAAAGAAATTTTAAAAAAACAGTTTCAACTTTGAAAGATGGAAAAAAAATGAACGAACTCACCTCAATGTTGTTGCTGCTCTCTTCTTATCACTGCTGGAATATGATTCTCTTCTCCTCTCCAATATTTCTCACCTCACAAGTTTCACAAAACAACAAGATGAAAATGGGTGTAATGTAATGTCCCCATTTTTACGACGTCCTCTTTCAGTTGGGTTGATTCAGGCACACTTACTATTTTTAGTAAGTGCTATTTTTAGCAGGGGTTCTGGTGTGGGGTTTCAGTCTTTGGAGAGCCATCTCGAGCGCCTCAGTTTTCTCTTCAATTCAAGCTTCAGGGCATTATTTACTATTTTTAGGACTTACTAAAAATAGTAAGTCAAATAGAGTTGATTGGTCATGGTCAGGATAGTCTCAGCAGCACAAACTCAATCAATAAGGGGACCTTTTTGTACCATGGCGCCTAGTTCAATGACTTAAAGTCATTTTAAAAGAGCTTTAAAAATATTTAATATTGCAAAAAGGGGGGATGGACGCCTAAGTGGAAAAAGAAGTTATTTTTATTTAAAAGGCTAGTGTTAAAGTAAAAGATTTATTTAAATGTCTCCTCTTTGGGCACCCAAGTTGAATAGAAGATTAAAAATTAAATTAAATCAAAAGGCTTTTGGAAAGTGGTTTTTTTTAGGGTTGTTGGAGAAAATAAGATAAAAGGTCTTTTGGAGGCTCATTTGCATAGGCTGGGATTATGAAACTTGAACAGGTCTTTCTCGAGAAGCTTGGCTTTGGAGGAAACAAGGGTTTGCAAGGATGAAAACCTCTGTAGATCACACTCTCCCTATTTTTGAGAGATAACATTAGGAGGGTTATTGGAGGTCTCATTCAGAGGCTTCATTTGTGCTACAAAGTTGTCGGTTCAGACTTTGGAAATGAAGGTTTTGATCATATTTTGAAGTGGGTTTGTGAGATTTTGGTTTGTGATGATATTGCATTGATTTGGGTTATGATAAAATACATTTTGATAGTGATTTTGTTAATTTCTGGGTTTTAACAAGATGTTCCTAAAAAACCACATTTTGGCTCATATCTCTAAAAAGTATTTAAAAATCAATCTGGGTATTTAACTGATTGAAGACCCTTGCCTAGGCATTCCAAACAAGAGCTGTTTCAGAATTTTTGGAGGCATATTTAATTAATTGGAGCAAATTGCCCCTAGAAGTGGTACGGCCCTTTGAGCAGGGTTTATAGTTTGAGAACAGACTTCTGGTCGGCTTTGGTGGCTGGAAATAAGGCCTCTTTTGCTGCATTTGGGGGTTCCTGGATCGTGGAGAAGAGGGGACTTTCCTTGGGTGCTGGTTGTTGATTTTGGAGGACTTTTTGCTGCTGTATGCTCTTAACTCCAGCTATATTACATTGGATATTGGTTCAGCTGGAGGTTCCTTCCTAGACGCCCTCAAGCTTTGGTTGGTGATACTTTTGAAGAACTGTAATTTTCTGAAGTAAATCATCCTTCAGCTCCAGGCGCACTTTTCTGGGTTCAATTCTTGATTTTGGAAGTCCCTGCTGTGTGCTGCTAGCAACTTTCTGGAACTGTTGAAGGGGAAGTCTTTGGCGGTAGGTTTGAGGCATAGTTGCCGGGAGACGCAGGGTACGGGTACTGGTACGGGGACGGGGATGCCAATAAAATTAGGGTATGTGAGTTAAATGAATAAGGAGACGGCTATTTTATATGTAAATGATTCACCGGAAATTTTGGGTATGGGGACTGGTACGTTGTCTATGTTCCCAAAATGGAGTTTCCCGGCAACTATGGTTTGAGGTTCGAAAGCTCGCATCTTGGGTGATGATCGGGCTTCATAAGAAGATTAGTATTTGCTGCATGGTGCTCTTTATTCCAGGTCTGAATGCTAATTTACTGAGTTTGACATTGAACCTTTATGACTAATTTTCTGTAGTTTAAAAAAATCAGAATATTCAATAAAGTCAAAGGGTGTAGTTGCATGCAAATATTTCCTACATTAATATTTCTGTTATGTTCATCATTGATATATCATATGCAAACGTAAACCACTACAAAGCATTGCAAACATTTCATTTTAACACTCAAACGTAAACCACTACAAAGCATTGCAAACATTTCATTTTAACACTCAGAAAACAAGCAGCAAACAGGGGACAAATTGAAAATTAAATTTGGGGGTAGAATATTACATGTAATAACTTATTTCATGAATTTGATGTGGGTACAATATTTAGGTTTTAGGGATTCAAAAGGGCGAACAGAGGATGAGGGGCTGCCTTTTTTTAAGTATTTTTTTAAAACTATGTTTTCCATTGCAAAATTAAAATGTCTATAATGACTTTTTTCATGTATTTAATGTGGGTGAAATATTTATGTTTTAGGGTTTTGAAAGAGGGAGGGGTGCAGGGGTATGTCCTCTTTTTTTTTAGAATATTTTTTTAAAGCAATGTTTTCCATCAAGCGACACCTAGCTATCCTCAAGATGGTTGAGAGGCACCTTTGACATCCCCAACCTTCCCTAATGTTCCCAAACATCCCCTAGTGGTTCCAAGATGTTCTCTAATTACCAATGTCAATTGAGGATGGCCTAGGGATGTTTCCAACAAATCCTCAAAATGTTATAAATATGGGGATGCATCCCTATGCATTCTTGCTTTTGTTCTAATTGAAGTTAACTTCCTCTAGCCCTTAAACTTTTCACCTACTAGGACCTTTTTCACCCTCAAAAATGCTTTTGACCTATTAAGCCCTTAATCCATTTGAAACTCAAAAGTGACATTTATCCTCATTAATGTGCACCTAGGCCCCTAGGAGACATTTTTGACATTCTCTTTGGCATACCTTGGAGCACATGTGTACCTTTTCCCAACTTCAAATCCCCCAAACATACATCTTTGCAAAAATGTGTCTCAAAACCCTTATGTTTGTTTATCTACCTTAGAATGCCTTTGACATTCCTTAATCATCCAAGTTTCTATGTTCACCTTATCTAACGCACTCGATAACTTCTTCATTGGTCCTACAAAGATGTTAACTAGAAATGATGATAAAATGATAACTATTAACAACTATTAACAATGACTCAAGAACAACTTACAAACAACAAAAACAAGGTTTTTTTGGCGTGAAATTTGAATCAAAATGAAAATTTTGAACATGTTTAAAAATTGATACTTGTTGCCACCAAAAATTTGGATAATGAGGTAGTCCCAACATGAATAATAGTGAGTAGAGCTTCTTATTGAATTTTTATGTTTTAAATCTAAGTTATTAATTCAAGTTCAGGTTAGGATTCAAATTGCCAATTTAGCAAAAAAAATTGGGGATTGGGTTCATTTTTAGTATGTGTCCATAATAAAAAGAAATAAAAATTATAAATATAAACATATTTGTAGCTTATCTTTCCTTCTTCGTCCTATTTGATTTTGCCTTAAAACCTTTATAGCCAATTTTTTGAAGCAAAGGTAGTGGCATGTGATGTATTGTAAAATTTATAATGTTTTCATACCTCCACTCCCACCTTTGACTCAACCTATCATTTGACCATTGTACACAAATCAACCTAATTGAAAAACGAAAAACCTAAGACTTATCTCCTTTGGGAAGAGGAAAGGTAAATAGAGGCATCATTTGGATGAGAACAACTATATAACTTTTTTTGCCACTATTGTAAATGGAGAGACATGCACAAATCAAGTTGTGCTTACGGAGCACCAAGAAGGCCATCATGTATTAAGCAACCATACACAATCACTTCAGACAACATTTAACCTCATGATAGCCCTCCTGATTTTGTTGTGCTTGACAACACATTGGACATAATTGACAACATGTGGAATCAGTGTAATGACTTGTATGAGACTTATGCCGAATGGCAACACATCCAAAATCAGAAAAAGATGTGGCACACAGAAATTCAACATGGACAGTAAGTGGAAATCAGAAGAAAATGAAAATGCATGATTGGGCTTCTATCTAGTCCTCATACATCGGGGTCAATGATTTAATTTAAGGGGGCATGTTGTGTGTCAAAACATAGCATTTTGTCATTTAATGAATTATTTTGACCTAACGACTAATAATTTTTCAATGGAAGTGGTGATCGTAAGTCAATACCATGCACAGTTACGTTTGGTACTTAAGCAGTAGTCATAAGTCAATGTTTGATATTTCTAGATGTGCAGCTGTGCTATCCAAGCCCAGGTTATGGAGATGCCTCTCATCTCTATATTTTATATATCAACCATTTGTGTTTTTCTCAGACACTCATTTTATTATTTTCTGTTAGTATGCAACCTTGTTTACAGGGACATGGTACAACATGAACAATTTTTTTCTGACATATGATTAGAGTAATTACAGATCATAGGCAAAATTATTCAATTTGCTGATAATAAATATATATTAAAGTAAAGGACTAGCAAAGATAGCATAGGCATCAAGAATTGGGATAACCAAACCTGATATAAAAATAAAAGCAATCCATGCATAAAGTTAACCCACTTGGGAGGCGGGGAATCTAGTTGAGGTGAATACACCTGTGACACCAAAGTCAAACCAAGTTTAATCAGAAAAATAAAAGACAGTAGAAAACTGATTCAGTATCATGTAATCAAATAAGATTTTGCGAAAGAAAGATAAGCTGTTTCTTTTCTAAAAATGCAAAAAATCTGCAGCTAGAAATTTTATGCATATGGTGAAGAGAGGAAAAATAGGATAATTCCAAGTATGTTGTTTGTGTTCAAAACCAACAATATCCCAAAGCTGACAACATAAGCAGGCAAAGTTTCAAAACTATATTGATGCCAGATCACCTCCAAATCCCAAAATGAAAGCAGATAATACATAAAACTTCCTTGCCTAAGGGAGGAATTAACAGAAACTAAAACTACTGCTAAGTTGCAGTTTCATGATAATAAGCCTGTGCATAAACGGAACATTTCTTCCTCTTAATAAAATGAATGAGAAAATTATACAGAGAACAATAAAAAGCTGTATCTGCACCAGTACAAAATAAGGCAGAGAAAATTAGAAGCTACAAATGGAACAAATAAAACAAGTAGGAGTATTCAACAAATGCAGGTATAATTATCCCGACCAATGATAAAGAGCAACTTAAAATAATTGATCAAAATAATTTCATTCGAAGAAAAAGAGTAGTAATACTTACATAACTTAGAAAAGCCGATGTAACAATGAACATAAATCCCAAAAGCGTGATCTGGAAAAGAAAGGCATATCTAATTTAAGTAAGTCCTCCAAAGATGAAAACCATTCATTATGCAGCAAACTAATTTAAACAAACAAATATGTATGACACAATGATAATTGACAGAATGATTTAGGGTTCCACACAAGATACTAACCATGTTGGGCCTGTTGAGATTCACAAGATGTACAAAAAAACAAGCAAAAGATAAAGTTAGCAAAAAATATTAATAGATTGAGGCTGCAGAAATACTTGAATTTTTTTAAATTTGCTTTTGATGGCTGCAAAAGAAATTTACCTCTCTTGAGCTACACAGCAACAGAACATCAATTAGATTTATATAAAGTCTTACCTACACTTATTGAGTCATAAATAACATTAAAATTTTGAAGGTCACTTATCTCCACCGCCTCAGCAAGTTCCTTCTACCCAAGGAACCATAGACGTCTAAGAAACCAAGTTGACTAGCAAAGTCAAAAAAAGGGAAAGTTCAAACCTACCACTAAGAGATTTAGAGAGTTGGGGATAACTTTGCCTATCATTTTGAAGAGTTTTGAAAGTGTAAAGATTCACTGCAGTGTTGACATAATTTCACTGCAACCAGTTTGATAAGGCTAAGTTTTGAAAATCTAAAGCACTAAAATCTATTTCCATAAGTTAGAAGATTTGAAACTTATTTGAATAAGTTTTGTGCAAAGAACACCAATGGTTCATCCTTCAAGCCAGAAAATTTTAATTTTATTAATATTTGTCCCTTTTGATACAATTTTGCAGTGACAATTACAATATCTGTGAATTGAAACCTAAAGAGTGTTGTTGTTTAACCATATTTTTTCAAAAAATAGGGGCAAATACAAAACTCCAGACTTGGAACTCAATACTATACACTACTATGGCATATCACAAAAGGGGAAGATCATCAACCACAAGAAGATCCATATGAAATAGCACAGATGATGTTAAAGTGAAAGGTGACAACATGCAACCCAGAACTGTGTAACTATATCGCTTATAAAATTTGATTTCAAAATCATGTATGTATGCCACTAGTATTAATGTTTGATTTTAAAACTTTGTACCTAACCAATATCGTCAAGGATTTCTTTCAAAAGTTACAGAACTTGATTACAATACTCACGGCATCCAGAGAGGAAAAAGATTAACGCAACGGCTCCAAAATGGTTGCAGCACATATTTGGCAACATAAGACCTATCCACACCACTATACTTGTATCTGTGTAGCGTTTCCACACCATGGCGTCCAATGTAGCCCATCGTGCCGTCCTTTGATGGGGTTTTAGAAAGCAAATTCTGCAAAGGGCCAAGCATTCTACCGTTAAATAAAGCAATTACAACAAAAGCAGAATATGGCCCAAATAACTGAAGTCATGACAAGAGTGCAACCGATCTGTGCAAAAATGAAAAGAAAGTTGAAATTAAAAAATTGCAACTTACAACAAAAGAGTCCTGAAATAAATTTTTGTTAGGTTCTATAACCTCTGCAACTCGGCGAAAATAAAAACTCCGACGGCCCTAAAGCTGCGCTGGTTTGTTCGAACTCTGCGGATTTGCTTATTCCTCGGGCTTTGAAGCGAAAAAAGAACAAAGCGCGGGCTTCAAATGGTGGGAAAGTGTTGTGCTAATGGTGTGGAGTGTGGTGTTGCCTGCTCAAACGCAGCGCCGCGCTTATTTGCCTCGCCTTCTTTCAGTTAGCGCAACCGAATTATTTTAAAGATGGCTTTTTACAAGGCACGGTTTTCAATTTATTACTTCCTTGTTTTCACTTGGCGCAACCGAATTATTTTAAGATGGCTATTTTAAAGATGGCTTTACAAGGCACGGTTTAGGGCCCATTGCAGAAGGAAAAGACATCATCATCCTTACGGAGACTCATGAGCATGATGGCTGTAAAATTCCAGACTTTGAAGGATATAAAAAAGCTTCCATTTGGAACGAGAGAACAGATAGTGGTAAAGGGCATGGTGGAGTTGCAGTCCTAATCAAAGAAATATGGTGCAATAACATTCAAGTCGAGAAAGAAGACCCAAACAAACAATATATATGGTTTAAAATAACAGAAAATCAAACTGTCATAAGAGTGGCTGCCTGCTATTTTGCCCCAAAAGGCTCCAAATCTTACAAGAAAAGGAACCTAGACCGTGAGGATCCTTTTGCTGCTCTAAAAAGGGACATTTCAATCTATAATGGCATGGGAGAGGTTATTCTAATAGGGGATTTTAATGCAAGGACTGCAAACATACAAGCTCTCAGCTTGGCAAGCAAGGACAAGGAGAAAGCTGATCCACTATGGTTGGAGGAAGAGGGACAGCACCTGTGGGAAAGGAATTCGCAAGATAGTAAGCACAATGTCACGCACTACGGGGCTGAGTTGTTGGGGCTATGTAGTTTATTCAACTTGGTCATTTGCAATGGTTTGAAAGCATGGCCGAACTCAGGCAACATCACCTGCAAAACATACAATGGACAAAGTGTGGTTGATTATGTCATTTGCTCGCATGTTTACACGTCAAAGATAAAGGAACTAGTGATTGGAAAATGTCCTTTAGAGCTGAAATCAGATCATAATCCAATATATGTAAATCTTGACGCCCACATTAGCATGCATCAAAGGGGGCAGATTCCTATCAGCAAAAAGAAAGTGCATCCGCAAGGTAGAATCATCATGAACCATGACAATCGGGAAGTCTTCAAGAATGCCCTCAAAAGGATTTTCATCGAGTATGAAAGAAAATTAGCTACCACAGGGCATCACACTATAAACAAGGACATGCTGATCCCTATTGTTCACAAGGCTTTGGATGAGTGTAAGAGGGCTAGGCCTAAGAAGGCAATTACTTCTACTTTCCCAGCAAACCCATGGTTTGATGAAGAGTGCAAATTAACAAAAAGAAAATTTCACCAGGGTGGAAGGACCACAGAAAACAAGAAAGAATACGAAAAGATGATACGGAACAAAAAAGAAAAATATGTTAGCACTAGAAGGTTGGAGTTGATTGCCCTTGGAAAGAACAACCCCAAGAAATTCTGGAAGGAGCTACAACAAAAAAGAAAACAAACAGAAAACAATATCACAAGCTCTCAATGGTTGGAATATGCAAAGTTACTGTATGAGCGGGAACAAGATAAACATAGACCCCCAACTATCAGGGCTGCCACTGAACTATTCACCATAGAAGACATCAATCAAGGGATAAAAAGGTTGGCTGGGGGAAAAGCACAGGATATTGATGGGCTGCAAGCTGAATTCTTAAAATGGGGCATTGAGGTCCTTGCGCCTTGCATCAAGGGCTTTTTCAATAGGATTATTCAAGAGGGCTTTCCGGAAGGGTGGACTACTAGTGTTGTGGTTCCCCTATACAAAAGTGGGGACACTAATAACCCATCAAATTACCGCACTATTATGATTAATCCGCTTCTTGGAAAACTTTTTGGAAGCATGATTGAGCGTAGAATTAGTAGTTGGGCTGAGAAAGAGGGCAAAAGAGCTGAAGGGCAGGCTGGTTTTAGACCAAAACATTCCACTATCGATCATGGTATTACACTTAGATTTTTGATTGAAAAAATTTGGAACGTTCAAGGGGAGGAGGCTTTTTGCTGCTTTGTTGACTTCAAAAAAGCCTTTGACACAGTGCCACGGGGCAAGTTGTGGAATAGAATGGAGGAACTGGGAGTCCCAAGGGCTCTTAGGGCGGCTGTTCATAGGCTGTATGAGCAGGTCAGAGCTAAAATCAGAACTAATGAAGGTATGTCGGAGTGCTTTGGCAGTGACATTGGAGTCAAGCAAGGCTGCCCGCTTTCCCCAACGCTATTCGGGCTTTACATTGACAAGTTGGAAGAGTGGATAGACAAAGTTGGTGGGGAAGGTATTCAGTTGGCCAATTATGTAATAAAATTGCTCTTGTATGCCGATGATCTCATTTTGATTGCTAAAACAGCACATGAGTTAAGAAAACATTTGAAAGCTCTTGAATCATTTTGTCAGGAAGTTGGGATGCAAGTGAATACTAGTAAAACCAAAATTATGATATTCTCTCTGAGAAGGAAAAAACAGCAAATTAGCTTTATCTTTGAGGGCAATCCGCTGGAAATTGTAGATGAATACAAATACCTTGGGCTAGATTTTCACTATAAGCTCAGTTGGGAAACTTGTAGAGCAAAAAGGATCCAAGGAGGCTGGAAAGCGCTCTACTCTCTACAAAACAGATGTAGAAATGCTGAGCTATGGGATTGGAAAACCAAGAGAACGTTGTTTGGCTTACTTGTGACCCCGGTGGTTCTATATGGGTGCGAAATTTGGGGCAGCAGCATGTCAGATCAGAAATGGAGGCAAGTGGAAAGAATTCAAAAGCATCTAATTGTTAGCAGCCTTAAACTCAAAACCACGATACCTTATGAGATTTTACTAGCGGAGTCAGGCACCTTTCCCTTGGAGGCTTTCGCGATGATTCGGTTACTATGTTACCTTCAAAAGGTTCAAAACATGGACGACCATCGGTGGCCTAAGCTAATCGTAAAAGAAAAGTTGGATAGAAGAAGGAATACATGGATGAAACAAAACAAAAAATGGATGGAAAAGTGGGGTGTGAATATGCAAGATTGTCCAAGTTCAAATGAAGAAATAAAAAAATATGTGAAACAAAAATTCAAAAAAGCTTTATGGACAAAACAATCAGGGCGAAAAAAAGACTATTATATCAAAGAATTCAATCCTAAGGGGGACCATGATGAAAAGGCATATATAGGAGCAAATATTAAATGGAGAGCAAAGATGTTGATAGCTCAACTCCGAACTAGCTCACATCGTCTTAGATGTGAGACGGGCAGATGGATGGTTCCTAAAGAAGAGTGGGAAGAAAGAATATGTCGTTTTTGCGACATGGGATTAGTGGAGACAGAGTGGCACTTTGTTATGGAGTGCTCAGCATACAAAGATATTCGGGTCACTTATGGGGACATCTTACAAGTGGACAACTTAAATACCTTGTTTGAGGAGGAAAGGTTGGTCAAATCTGCAAATTACATCATCAAAATTCACTGTCGTAGAGCTAATCTCGAGCGAAGATCTCAGGCTGTTTAGGGTCTTCTCTTTTCGGTGGTGGTCTTGTGCTGTTCCTGGGTCCCATAGGCTGCTGTGGCCTCGTGGACGTTATTAAAATATTTCATTTCATTTCATTCATTTCACTTCTACCCCGTTGATTTAACTTCAGATTTTTTTGTTTTTTGTTTCAATTGTTTCAACCTGACTTTTTATTCCTGCTTTTCAGAAAGGGAAAAAAATAGCATATATACTACATAAAAGGAGTAGAAAAAGAGTAAAGTTCAATTTTTATAATGACTTTTTTTTTGTGGTTTTGAAGGTACCACGTGACATAAGTCATATATTTTTGTTGTTTTTTTTTCCGAAGAGAGCATGTTGTCTTTCTTTATACCAATTTTTTTTTTTAAAGGAGAGCATGTTGTCTTTATTTGGACGACTTCTGTTTTTTTTTAATTTGTTCTTTTGTCTTTGACTTTTTGGAATTTGATTCCATTTATGGTCTTTTATATAAGTTGTATGTCATATTTTTATATAAAAGTGTACTATTTATCATAAAATTTAGAAATATATTTTAGTAAATATATACTTTAATAAAAAGAAAAAATTTAATAAGATTAAATGAATTCAAGAATTAAATTCACAATGTGGATTTATTTCTTCAAATTTATAGTTTGTTTTTTAAATTGCTTAGTAATTAGAATATTTGAAATTGGTAATGAATTAATGAAAAAAACATGTGAAGTGAATTAATTCAAATTTTTTAGATAAATAATTGATCTATGTGTGATGAATTGACTAAGTGAACTAATTAATATTGAAGATAAATGTGGGTTGAAACTATAAATGAGATGGTTTAGAGTTACATACTTTGAAATCAACAAAAGTTAAAGTTTGAATATTGTTACATTGCAACAAAGACTTTCAAGATGAGATATGAAATTGAATTTTTGGATCAAAGAGATAAAATAACTGAAATTAGAGAAGTTGAGTATCTTAAACACAATCACAACAATGATCATATGTGATGCAAAATAATATCAAGGTGTATTACCATATAGCCCAATAATGCATCCACTCAATATTAAACACACAAATCAATTAATACAATTATCAAATTGCCCACAATCATAACAAGAAACTCAACATTTCATTTGCATATTTGTTTCAAATTTGCATATTCAAATTTATTCATCATGCTCTAGTTCTATAACATCTATGTCTTAGTCGTCAATCTTTGTTTGTTTCGATGGTGTTCAACAACTCATGGTCAATTCTCCTTCACGACCTAGAAGCTTTACTTTTAGCTTTTGTCTTTTGAACCCAACAACGGACATATGAATGCTTATTTATACAATAGATGGCAAATTTGAACAATCCAAAATAATTCGCATTTCTCTAAACTGAATTGGTTTCCAAAAATATTTTACGCCTTTCAATCCAAGAAATCCCAACCACCAAACACCAAAAATCATTGACTTTACATTTTTCTTTTGATGAAAACATTCCATTACAAACCACCTTTTAGCTTTTATGGAGGTTTGTAAATGAGCAATATAGCCAATCAATCTTCTTTGGGTGGATTTTAACTTCGACAGGCTATCCCTTCATTTGCCTCAACAATCTCTATATTGAAGATGTCTCCCTTTGGTGAACCAAAAAGGTTCACAAACTATTAATCTCACCAAAGAAAAATTTTAACTTCTTCCTTTCCCATGACTCCTTCATTAGCAAAAAACATTGTTTGCTAACTGAAACATTTGTTGACATAATGCTTTGTTAACGAATCGGCCAATCAAGTAACTTGCAAACCATCAAACCCTTACAAAACTAAGGGTTTGTGAACTTTAAAACTAGTCAAAACAAGGCTTAATCGAGCCTTGAAAACAATCTTGGCTTAGCCAAACTTATGAATTTATCCCAAAGCAAGATTACAAAATCAAGCTAATATGACAAAACTGAACCAAAACTAAAAAAAACTGAAATAATTTTTGGTGATGTAGGATTGCCCATACACCCCAAATGATCCACATCTACTCTTTGTCTATGGGAACCTTTCCACTTCTTCCCTTCTGCTCTCCCACTTCATTCTCAATGCATAAATCACCTTCGCTAGTCCTACTTTATAATATTGAATTATGGTCTCCATGAGAATTTTTGCAACTTTCAAACTATAGCATGAAATATACCCTTCCCAAACCTCCACCTTTTTGGCCATTACATATATTTTATATGTAGTTCAGTTGCATAAAACCATTATTTTTTCCACTCTTTTCATTTGTCATTTGCTCATTAGGCACATCCATGGTTTTGAGCTCAACCTTCTCCTTCTCCTTTATAAGTTATTTTCTTGCATTATAACAAACAATAGAATTGGCTTCCTTTATTGGTTTCTCCTTCTCTCTCAAAGACTTCAAACCATACTTTTTCCCATCTATCTCGATGGTGTGCACATTCTTTCTACCATCGTAGATGGCATCTGATGCAGGAGCATCCAGTGGTGTAAGGGCAATCTTGCATCACCCAAAAATAGTTAAATTTCAAGTTTCTCAGTTTTTAGATGTTTTTACATTTTTGGATACCCTTTTCATCATAATAAAATTCTCAATTTACGGTTTTTTATTTTCTATTCCTGGGTTGAAAGATATTGCAATTTTAGTTTCCTAGATTTGCACTTGAAAATCTTCTGAGTTAGATTTGAGGCACTTAGAGTTCTCGAATGGCCCTAAAACTTGTTGAAATTAAGCATTAGAAATTTTGAGTGCATTATTGACTTTGAAACCTTTCCAACGGTTCAAACGGTTCGCGAATCGGAGTCCTGGATCAAAAGTTATGGCCTCAGGAAGTTGGCACACTTTCTAAAAGATACAATTGCAAATGTTCTTTTGAAATTTGAACTTCAAGTTGTAATTTTTGGTGCCAAACCGCCTAAACTCAAATTTGAATGTTGTTTTGGCACCAAACTAATGAGGAGCTCTATTTATATGCGGGTTTCTAGTACAGGTTACTTTTACGAGGGATGGCTTCATATATTCTTGAAAGGAGTGATTTTGTAGTTTTGTAACTTGCATGTGTTGTAGAACTTAGAATTTGAGATCCTTTGCATGTAAAGCTCCATTTCATGAATAATAAAATTATTCTCTCTTGTTTGATGGATTTATTTTCTAGAGTCTGGGTTGCTTCATCAGAGTGGTATCAGGCCGGGTTTCTTGGCGTGTGGAAAGATCGCCCGATCGATGAAGTGATTCGCTTTGAGCGTGGTTGTGGGTTGAGGTCAAGAAAAGATGCCTCCAAAATTGATACACGAGCAGTGGTGGTACCAGTGGTGAGGCGACAAAATCTTGAGTGGAAAGAGATGCTGGCGACCCTCAAAACCAGTTAATCGTTACAAGCGGTTGAAGAGGAGTTAAACACGAGGAAAGTGAGGATGAAGGAGAGGAAGAAGGTTCAAATATAGAAGAGGAAGAAGAAGGAATTGATCAAAATGAAATGTGGCTAATAAGGGCCATTTCGAAGATCGGGAAAAGACTCAAAGCAGAAGTCCCTAGTTATTCCGGAAGTCTGAACCCGGAAGAGTTGATCGACTGGATCAACGAGCTAAAAGAATATTTTGAGTATGAGGAAATAGAGGACCCAGATCGGGTTAAGTTTGCAAAAATGAAGTTAAAGGGCCATACCATTATTTGGTGGAAAGAGGTCCAGTTGGAAAGAAATCGAAGAGGAAAAGGAAATATCACCAGATGGGATCACATGGTAGAGAAACTGAAGAAGCAGTTCATAGCAGTGGACTACGAGTTAGATCCTATTAAAAATTACAGGGTTGAAGCAAGAGGCGGATATGTGAAAGAATATCAAGATATTTCACAAGATAATCATCGAATAGACCACGCGAGGCTAATAAGGAGAATGCTTCGATATCTTAATGGGTTACGACCGAGTATTCGGGAGGAGTTAAGCCTAGTCAGAGTGACCACCATTGAGGATGTGTATCAGTTTGCTCTGAAGGTGGAAGAAAAGCTGAACAAAAGATTTGATGG
Organism: Sequoia sempervirens; assembly: GCA_007258455.2. Taxonomy (NCBI): domain Eukaryota; kingdom Viridiplantae; phylum Streptophyta; class Pinopsida; order Cupressales; family Cupressaceae; genus Sequoia; species Sequoia sempervirens. The sequence goes on from VDFB02272008.1 coordinate 41,158, forward strand.
CAAGCAAAAAGGATGAGGAGGTCAAAGTGGAAGGGGTAGTGGAAGACCTTCAGGAAGCCGAAATGATGATGAAAAGAAAAGTGAAGATGTAGGTACCAACCGAAGCCAAAGGAATGACAACTACGTGATAAAGCAATGGTGATCAAAAGGTATAGGATAGAAAGATATGGACAAGGGATCTAGAGAGGTGGTTTAAAGGAATGTGTTTCGGTGCTGGTGAAGAAGGGCCGAAGACCTGGATATACAACTCGGAAGAGGGAGAAAACAAAGGCCGAGGGAAGGGTCATGGAAGGGTTGTGCGCGTGCGGATGGGGAGAACTGGCTCGAACCGGATGATCTTTGAAAAGAGAAGCCTAGGGGATTAGGAGAACCGAGTGGCCAGGAAAAGGAACCCGAGAACAGGAGGAAAAGTCATTTCACACAAGGTGCAAGTGTGAAGGAGAAAATATTTGTGATGTCATTATTGACGGAGGTACCGATAATCTGGTGTCAGAGGAGATGGTCACAAAGTTGAAGGCTGAAGGAAAAGGCGCACACGTAAGTGTCAGTTGCCTGGTGCAAAAGGATACAAGTTTTGGTCAATGAGGCGATTGCCTAGTAAAAATTCAAGATCGAGAACTACCGCTTGGTGAGTACTCTGATATCATCCCATGGATGCATGTCACATATTGTTGGGGAGGCCGTGGCAGTTCGATAAGTGAGCTTTACATGATGGCAATGCAAACACTTATTCCTTGACAAAGGATGGGGTTTGTCACAAGTTGAAACCCCTAAAGGAGACCGAATAAAAGGTATGCAGTAGTGCTTGAATTTGTTATGTAGATGGAAGAAAATTTTTAGAAGGTATAGGCTTATGAGTGTATATATTATAAGTGATTCCTAATTGAGTAAGGATAGTGAAAGGTTCGAAGAAAGTTTTAAGGATGTTGGATGAGTTTGAGAATATTGTTTAGATAAATGCACACGAGGGTTTACCACAATAGGAAGATCAGTCATCAGATTGACTTGATTCCGAGCAGTTGCCAAATAAAGTGAGTTCATAGAATAGCTCGGCCAGAAAATGAGGTTGAGCGGACTAGGATTCAAAGAGTTGTTGAAAGGGTTTGATCTGAGGAGAAGTTTGAGTCCATGTACGGTACCTGCAATACCTAGCACCAAGAAGGATTAGAGTGGAGGATGTGTACAGATTCTTGAGCCATAAACAGTAACAATCAAAGTCTGATTTCTCCACCACCAAGGATGGATGACGATGACTTGTTTGAGGTGGAGCTTCGATTACTTCACAAAGATTGATCTGAAGAGTGGATATCACCAGATCCGGATTCGAGAGGGAGATGAATGGAAGACTACCTTCAAGACCAAAGAGAGCCTGTACGAGTGGTTAGTCATGCCTTTTGGGCTAACCAATGCGCCGAGCACATTCATGCGGCTCATGAATGAGGTACTAAAAGAATGTAGCGCTCGAAAAATTAAAAGTAAAGACATTTTTCAATTGTTCAATTCTATTTCAAAAGGGTTTTCAAGTAATTAATATCATTCATAAAAACTTCCAAAATGAGCTCAATAAAAGAGAATTTAAATTGCATTTCATGTATACAAATAACAACATTGTAATTTATCAAGATTATGCACATGGAAAAAGTAGATTAATGAATTTTCATATATACATATTCATCTATACTCAGAAGAGATCAATAATTCCAATGAAACATCTTTTTCAATGCTACGTCATAAAACTTTAATTATACATATCAATGTTACATTAGATTCTTTCATGCCATACTTCTATTTCATAGTTTCAACAATGAAAGTCAAATATAAATATACATACAATGGCGCTATACAAGCCATTTCTAGAATGTTACACAAGTTCATCAATAGCAAATAAAACTCCGAACCTCCAACCACCGTGACACGATCGGTCTTCTTGCGAGCTGGGGCCAAGAGTGTGATTTAGGCACCTTTTCCGCCCAACCACGAAGTACATGACTTCCCCGGGTTCCTTCCTAACTTGAAGGAATCCCCGGCCCTGCATAAAGGAGCCTAGCAACCTGACACAATAAAACAGGAGGGAACTCTCGATGCATGCCCGGTGCCTATATGCATTTCTAACATGAGAAAACATATTTCTTGCAACAGGAGGTGGCAGAGACTCAAATACATATACATTTCTAGGCTTTTAAACAAATCCATCTATTTTAATGGTACAAGTGCTTGGCCAAGCATAAAATAAAATAAGCAAATGGTAGTTTAGAAAAGGTAAAGCTACCATCTCTATGTATCCACCTTCGGCATCCTGTCCTGAAAGTTACCAAAAGTAAAGTATAATAAAGTACAAAAGTAGAAAGTTGTGCATTTTCCATACATGTTTCATGCATTCAATTGATTCTAAAAGAATTTCAAATGAGAATTTCATAACATCTTTTGAATTACATTGGACAAATGAAAAGAAAGGTTGCAAGTTCAGTAGTAAGATTGCATTTACTCTTTTGTAAATAATTCCTTTCTGATTTGGTAAAGGACTCTGTTTTTAATCCAAGCTACTCCTTTGAAAATGTAAAAAGAAATGTATGTATGTCATGATTCTATTAGTGTACAGACACAAGTAGAGTAATTGATTAACTCTTTTGTATGGAATAATGTTCACAGATTTATGTATCAATTTCAAGCTAATTGAAAGAGTAATTCTCAATTTACTACAAGTTTCTGGTTATTAGTAATATACAAAAACAAGGCATCTCATTCGGAATAACAGAGGTTTGAAAGAAAAACTTGCATTCAAGTTTATAATGTATACTATTATTCAGGAATGTACAACTGTATGTGAGTATATGACAATGTGATCAAGAGGAATTTCAGTTTACATGTTTTCTCAGAAGTTCTTGCTTTGTTCATATTTCCAGCTTCCAATTACTGAGATGTTTGTGTATTTTTGACATAAATCATATCATATTCTGAAGATGGTTTCCCTGTTCAAACTTGCATTTATGTATATATATGGATGAATATATATAAATACAATATACAATTGAATGTAAATACATATATATATGTTTTGAAGAAAGAAATACTGGTTTTTATAACTGTTCTCACGTTTTCAGGCTGTGCAAAAAGTATTATACAGAGTTTCATACTGGTGTTGAGCACCCTAAGGGTGTAGGAAGCCCTTGCCTCTCCCATGGGGAGGGCGCGGGCTATGAGGGGGCTCGTGCCCCTTCCACAAGCCGCGGCCTGTGGAGGGTGCGAGCCTCCCCACAAAGCCGTGCCCTTCCTATGGGAAGGGCTAGGGAAAAATCCCCCCTTCTCCCTACAGTTAAACAATTTCACAACAAAAAAAGAAATGTTTTGCCCAGTGTTATACTGCATTTAAATTTATCTCAAAGGAATTTCGAATTAATTTCTGGTGAAAGTTGTTCTTGCAAATTCATATGTGTTTATATATATATATATATATGTATATATGCACGAGAATACAGATTCATGTGCATATATATATATATGCATGTATATATGTTTATGTATGTTTCCAAATATAATTGAGAGCAGTTTAATAATTTGTAGCTTTTGCAACAAAATGTAACCCTAATCTGGAAGAAAAGATTGGGTACTCTTTCTATAATGCAACAATGAGAAGTAAGCTATTACCCAGATTCAAAAATAAGATTGGAAAAGAATTCTCAAATATCTGTAATCATTTCATAGAATGATGCATTTCATTTCTTCAATTTCTTACTGCAATTTTAAACTGATTGAAAGCAAAGTATGGAAAATAACCTGGCAATTTTCTCCAGTGTAGATGCCCAGCATTACCTTCCTGTCGCCCTCTTCTAGAGCTCTAGTTCTCCCGAATGAATGTTCTCTTTTCTCCCTTAAAGCTTTATTCCTCCTTCCGAGGATCATGCAGAGTATTTCCAAATGACAGATAAATTTTACATGCAAATTCCAGAGATTGCCACATGCCAACAACATTGTTGGTTTTAAGGAAAATTTCCCCAGAGCCCAAAGTTTTCTCGGGGCTGTTCCTTTCTCCCCCTTTTTAGACTAAGGTTTAAAACATATATGCAAACAAAGATATCTCCCCCTTTTAATATGCAAACCAATTATTTCTTCCATAATATATGTGAATATAATATTTTCACTTTATTTTTAGTTTTCTATTTTAAATCAGATTTTCCTTTTTATTGCACAAAAATAAATGGGATAAACTAAATAAAATAAACCATACTCTTTTCACAACTTTTATGGATAATTAAACTATATTTTAATTTTGCTATGTTATTATTTATATATATATATTTTTGTTTATATCAATCACTTATTCAAACCATGTAATCAATTTAAACAATCACATTGAAAACAGACATGGCCTAAATGCAACTACATGATTTTTAAGTGGTGTGTGTGTAATCGAGAGTTTTTCCTCTTTTACCCTATCGGGAAGCTAGCCTTCTTTTCCTCAATCACACTCTTGGTCTTCGACCACCTGCAACTCAAATGCACTCAGGCGTGCAACAACGAAAGTGTATTAGTAACCAATATAGAAGTATAAATTTAAGCAATAATTAAATCAACACTCCTATTTTGTTCTATTTTGTATAAAATAAAATGCACTCGTAATTCTAAAAACAAATATTTTTCTACATTTCCACACACCAAAGTATTGTATTATATCATATTGCTCTAACACGTATCATAATTCATATAATAAATCCCACAAAGTCTTGGTCAAAACAACATCAAAGTCAGAGATGTGACAAAGAATTTTTGGGAAGTTTTGTTATTGTGTATTTAGATGATATTTTGATTTTCAGTAAGACATTGGATGAGTATCTGATGCATATTTTGTGAAGAGGGAGTTATTGTACTTGGGGTTTGTTTGTCTCAATAGAAGGTCTCAAGATGGACCCAGAGAAGGTAAAGGCTATTCTGGAATGGCCTACCCCAAGAACTGCTACCAAGGTGAGATCTTTCCATGGTTTGGCTAGTTTTTATAAAAAGTTCATTAGAAACTTCAGTAGTATTTGTGGACCCTTGACTGAAACAATGAGAGGGGATAGAAAAGAATTCAAGTGGAGCACTCTAGCGGCAAAGAGTTTTGAACTGTTGAAGCAGAAGGTAACAGAGCAACATGTTCTAGCCCTCCCAGATTTCAACAAGGTGTTTCAGGTGGATTGCGATGCCAGTGGTTGTGCCATTGGAGCAGTGTTGAGCCAAGAAGGTAAGCCCATTGCCTATTTCAGTGAAAAGTTAAATGATGCCAAGAGAAAGTATTTTGTATATGATGGGGAATTTTTGTACAATAGTTCAAGCATTAAAGAAATTGAGATATTATTTGTTGTATCCGAA
>VDFB02272009.1:0-34933 GCA_007258455.2 Sequoia sempervirens
CATTTAGGAAAACATTCGTGTTTGAGTTTTCGTTGGCCATAGATCAACTTTGGTGACTATGATTGTGGATTACACTATAGTTGTTCACTCTATACGTGTATTTTCTATCACCTTTTGTGAACTTTAATTTTTTGTTGAGTTATAGCCGCAGTTAGGAAACCGCTCGAGTTTGAGTTTTCATGGGCCATCGATCAACCTTGGTGACTACATTTGTGGATTACACTGTATAGTTTTGCATTTTATACACGTATTTTCTATCACCTTTCGCGAGCCTTCATTTTTTGTTGAGTTACAGCCGTATCTAGGAAACCACTCATGTTTAAGTTTTTGTGGGTCATCAAACAAATTTGGTGACTACGACTTTGGATTGTACTATAGTTGTGCATTATGTACACATTTTTTAATCGTCTTTCACGAAATTTTATTTTTTGATGAGTTATACCCGCATATAGAAAAATGCTCGTGTTTGAATTTTTCATGGGCCATATATCAACTTTGGTGAGTACGATTGTGGATTACATTGTAGTTCTGCATTCTATACACGTTTTTTCTATCGCTTTTTGCGAAACTTCATTTTTCGTTGAGTTATAGCCACATTTAGGAAACTGCTCGTGTTTGTGTTTTCATCGGCCATCGATCAACTTTCGTGACTACAATTTTTGGATTGCACCGTAGTTGTCCATTTTGTATGCTTATTTTCTATAGCCTTTCGCGAACCTTCCTTTTTTGTTGAGTTATAGCAGCATTTAAGAAACCTCTTGTGTTTGACTTTTCATGGGCCATCGATCTACTTTGGTGATTACGATTGTTGATTACATTGTAGTTGTGCATTCTATACACATATTTTCTATCAAATTTCGTGAACCTTCTTTTTTTGTTGATTTATACCCGCATTTAGGATACTGCTCATGGTTAAGTTTTTGTGGGTCATCAATCAACTTTGGTGACTATGATTGTGGATTGTACAATAGTTGTGCATTCTATACACATATTTTTAATTTGCCTTTCACGAACCTTAATTTTTTATTCAGTTATAGCCGCTTTCGGGAAAACGTTCATGTTTGATTTTTCGTGGGCCATAGATCTACTTTGGTAACTACGATTGTGGATTACAGTGTAGTTGTGCATTCTATAAGCGTATTTTCTATCGCTTTTCGTGAAACTTCATTTTTCAATGAGTTATAGCTGCACTTAGGAAACTGCTCGTGTTTGAGTTTTATGGGGCCAACGATCAACTTTGCTGAGTATGCTTTTGGATTACACTGTAGTTATGCATTCTATATGCATATTTTCTAGAGGCTTTTGCGAACCTTTATTTTTTGTTGTGTTATAGCCGCATTTAGGAAACTGCTAATGTTTGAGTTTTTGTGGGCCATTGATCAACTTTGGTGATTACAATTGTGAATTGTATTGTATTTGTGCGTTTTATACGCCTATTTTCTATTGCCTTTCGCCATCATTTATTTATCGTAAATTTACATACGCGCCCATTTGTTTGTGTTTGAGTTTTCATGGAGCGATGATCAACTTTATTGGATATAAGTGTATTTTACTTTGTTCTCCATTCTATCGTGTATTTTTAACTTCGCCTTCATAAAATTCAATTTTTTCTTGATTATAGCTACATAGGTAACATCGGGCTTTAGTTTTAAGTGGGTGATGCGATCAACTTGAATCTACGGCAGCCGGATTACACTATGGATTGTATTCTCTACGGTATTTCTATAAACCCTTTGCAAACCATCATTTTTGAGGTATAGCAGCATTTAGAAACCATTTCGTGTTTGAGTTTTAGAGTAGATACATCGATCAACTTTGGTTACTAGAATTGTGGATTACACTGTAGTTGTCAATTTTGTATGCATATTTTCTATCGCATTTCGCGAACCTTCATTTTTTGTTGAGTTATAGCAGTATTTAGGAAACTGCTCATCTTTGAGTTTTCGTGGGCCATCAATCAACTTTGGTGACTAGAATTGTGGATTGCACTATAGTTGTCAATTTTGTATGCATATTTTCAATCGCTTTCTTGAACCTTAGTTTTTTGTGGAGTTATAGCGATATTTAGGAAACCGCTTGTGTTTGAATTTTCGTGTGCCATTGATCAACTTTGGTGACTACCATTGTGGATTACACTGTAGTTGTGCATTCTATACATGTAATGTTTATCGCCTTTCACGAACCTTCATTTGTTTTTGAGTTATAGCTGTATTTAGGAAAACGCTCGTGTTTGAGTTTTCGTGGGCCATCGATCAACTTTGGTAACTACAATTGTGAATTACACTGCAGTTGTATTCTTTATGCATAATTTCTATCGCCTTTCACAAACCTTCATTTTTTACTGATTTATTATAGCCACACTTAGGAAACCACTCATGTTTGAGATTTTGTGGGCCATTGATCAACTTTGGTGACTATGATTGTGGATTGTAGTGTAGTTGTGGATTTTGTACACATATTTTTAAACGCCTTTCACGAACCTTCATTTTTTGTTGAGTTATAGCCGCATTTAGAAAAACGCTCGTGTTTGAGTTTTCGTGGGCCATCGATCAACTTTGGTGACTACGATTGTGGATTACTCAGTAGTTGTGAATTCTATACACGTATTTTCAATCGCCCTTCGCGAAACTTCATTTTTCGATGAGTTATAGCCGCATTTACGAAACTGCTCATGTTTGAGTTTTCATGGGCCATCGATCAACTTTGGTGACTACGATTGTGAATTCTAATGTAGTTGTGCATTCTGTACACATATTTTTAAACACCTTTCACGAACCTTCATTTTTTGCTCAGTTATAGCCGTACTTAGGAAACCGCTCATTTTGAGTTTTCATGGCCCATTGATCAACTTTGGTGAACTTCCTTTTTTTTGAATTATAGCTGTATTTAGGAAAACGCTCGTGTTTGAGTTTTCATGGGCCATTGATCAACTTTGGTAACTACGATTGTAGATTACATTGTAGTTGTATTCTTTATGCATATTTTCTATCGCCTTTTGCAAACCTTCATTTTTTGCTGATTTATTATAGCCACACTTAGGAAACCACTCATGTTTGAGTTTTCGTGGGCCTTTGATCAACTTTGGTGACTACAATTGTGGATTGTAGTGTAGTTGTGCATTCTGTACACATATTTTTAAACACCTTTCAAGAACCTTCATTTTTTGTTGAGTTATAGCCACATTTAGGAAAATGCTCGTGTTTGAGTTTTCGTGGGCCATCGATCAAGTTTTGAGACTACGATTGTGGATTACTCATTAGTTGTGAATTCTATACGTGTATTTTCAATTTCCTTTCGCGAACCTTCATTTTTCAATGAGTTATAGCCGCATTTAGGAAACTACTCGTGTTTCAGTTTTCATGGGCCATCGATCAACTTTGGTGACTATGATTGTGGATTGTACTATAGTTGTGCATTATGTACACATATTTTTAAATGCCTTTAACGAATCTTCATTTTTTGTTGAGTTATAGCCGCATTTGGGAAAATGCTCGTGTTTGAGTTTTCATGGGCCATCGATCAACTTTGGTGACTACAATTGTGGATTACTCATTAGTTGTGGATTCTATACGCGTATTTTCAATCGCCTTTCGCAAACCTTTATTTTTTGTTGAGTTATAGCCACATTTAGGAAACCACTCGTGTTTGAGTTTTTGTGTCCCATCGACCAACTTTAGTGACTATGATTGTGGACTACATTGTAGTTGTACATTCTATATGAGTTATAGCTGCATTGAGGATTACACTGTGTTTGAGTTTCCATTGGCCATCGATCAACTTTGGTAACTATGGTTGTGGATAACATTGTAGTTCTGCATTCTATACGTGTATTTTCTAATAAATTTCATGAACCTTCATTTTTCGTTGAGTTATAGCCCCACTTAGGGAACCGCTCGTGTTCGAGATTTTGTGGGCCATCAATCAACCTTGGTGAAAACGATTGTGGATTACACTGTAGTTGTCCATTTTGCACGCGTATTTTCTATCTTCTTTCGTAAAGCTTCATTTTCTGTTGAGTTATAGCCTCACTTAGGAAAGCTCGAGTTTGAGTTTACGTGGGCCATCGATCAACTTTTCTGACTACGCTTGTGGATTACATTATAGTTGTGCATTCTATACATGTATTTTTTATTGCTTTTCATGAACCTTCATTTTTTGTTAAGTTATAGATGCATTTAGGAAGCCACTCATGTTTTAGTTTTTGTGGGCCATCGATCAACTTTGGTGACTACGATTATGGATTGTACTAAAGTTGTGCATTCTATATGCATATTTTTAATCAGATTTTAGGAAAATGAGCCTCGTTTAGTAAAATGTTCATGTTTGAGTTTTTCGTGGGCCATAGATCAACTTTCGTTACTACGATTGAGAATTACACTATAGTTGTGCATTCTATATGCGTATTTTCTATCGCCTTTCGTGAACCTTCATTTGTTGTTGAGTTATTGCCACACTTATGAAACCGATCGTGTTTGAGTTTTTCATGAACCATCGATCAACTTTGGTGACTACGATTGTGGATTGCACTATAATTGTCCATTATGTATGCGTATTTTCTTTTGCCTTTTTCTCGAACCTTAATTTTTTATTGAGTTATGGTAGTACTTTGGAAACTGCTCGAGTTTGAGTATGAACTTTGGTGACTACCCTTGGGGATTTTACACTGTAGTTGTGCATTCTATACACGTGTTTTCTATTGCCTTTCGCGAGCCTTCATTTTTTTTAGTTATAGCTGCATTTAGGAAATCGCTCGAGTTTGAGTTTTTGTGGGCCATTGATCAACTTTGGTGACTGCGCTTGTGGATTACACTATAGTTGTGAAATCTCTATGTGTATTTTCTATCGGCTTTCACGAATCTTCATTTTGTTTTGAGTTATAGCTGCATTTATGAAACTGCTCATGTTTGAGTTTTTATGGGCCATCTATCAACTTTTTTGACTACAACTATAGATTGTACTATAGTTGTGCAATCTATATGCATATTTTTAATTGTCTTTTATGAACCTTCATCTTTTGTTGATTTATAGCTGCATTTAGGAGAAAACGCTCGTGTTTGAGTTTTCATGGGGCATCGATCAACTTTGCTGACTATGATTGTAGATTACACTATAGTTTTGCATTCTATACGTGTATTTTCTGTCGCCTTTCACAAACCTTCATTTTTCATAGAGTTATAGCTGTTCTTAGGAAACTACTTGTGTTTGAGTTTTGCTGGGCCATCGATCAACTTTGGTGACTATGATTGTGGATTGCAGCACTATAGTTGTCCATTTTGTATGCGTATAATCCATCGCCTTTCGCAAACCTTCATTTTTTGTTGAGTTATATCCGATTTAGGAAACCGCTCGAGTCGGAGTTTTCGTGGGCCATTGATCAACGTTGGTGAGTACGCTTGTGGATTACACTGTAGTTGAGCATTCTACACGCGTATTTTCTATCAAGTTTCGTGAACTTTCATTTAGTTGTGCATTTTCGACGCATATTTTTAATCGCCTTACAATAGCCTTCTTTTTTGTTGAGTTATACTCAGATTTAGGAAAACACTCCTATTTGTGTTTTTCATGGGCCAACGATTAACTTTGGTGACTACGATTTTGGATTACATTGTAGTTGTGCATTCTTTACTAGTATTTTGTATCGCCTTTTGCGAACCTTCATTTTTTTTTGAGTTATAGCAACACTTAGGAAACCGCTTGACTTTTTATTTTTGTAATCCACAATCGTAGTCACTAAAGTTGATTGATGGCCCACAAAAACTCAAACACAAGCGGTTTCGTGAATGCAGCTATAACTCAAAAAAAATGAAGGATCATGAAAGGCAATAGAAAATACGCATATAAAATCCAAAACTATGCTATAATCAACAAGCGTAGTCACCAAAGTTGATCGATGGCCCACAAAAACCTAAAGCCGAGCAGTTTCCTCAATGCAGCTATAAGTCAACAAAAAATGAAGGTTTGTGAAGGGCGACAGAAAATAGATATACAAAATGGACAACTATAGTTAAATCCACAATCATAGTCACCAAATTGTCGATGAAATGCATCAAACAAGGCGATTTCTAAGAATCTTGAGATATAACTCAACGAAAAAATTAAGTTTTGCCAAAGGCTTCTATAGAAAATACCATTATGCAATGTATAACTATAATTGTGATCCTGAAATCGTGATCCTAAAAATTTGATCGATATTGCAACTCAAACATGAGCGGTTTCCAAAATGCGGCTACAATGTAATCCACAAGCGTAGTCACAAAAGTTGATCGATGACCCACAAAAACTCAAACACGATCGGTTTCCTAAACGCAGCTATAACTCAACAAAAAGTGAAGATTTTTGAAAGTCGATAGAAATTTAGCATTCATAATGCATAAATACAGTGCAATCCACAATCGTAGTCACCAAATTCATTCGATGGCCCACAAAAACTTAAACAAGAGCGGTTTCCTATACGCGACTATAACTCAACATAAAATGAAGGTTCGTGAAACGTGATAGAAAACACGCATAAAGAATGCACAACTATAGTGCAATCCACAATAAATGGTGCAAGTTGAGCGATGGCCATGGCTTCGAACATAAGTGTTTTCATAAATGGCTTCTACTCAACTAAACAAAAATGAAGGTTCTTCGTCACGTTTAAAATAGCTACTGGCGATCATAGCCCTCGATTGCAATCCCATAATGGTATTCACCAAAGTTATTCGATGGCCGAGAAAACTCAGAGCTCAAGTGGTTTCCTAAATCGCATTTATAACTAAAAAATGAAGGTTCATGGATAGCGATGAAGTAATCTGGCGTTAAAATGAACAACTATGGTACGATCAAGAGTGTAGTCACCAGATGATCGTCAATACGTGAAAACTCGACACTACTAGTTTCTAAATCGTATATAACTCAACTGAAAATGAAGGTTCACAAAAGTCGATAGAAAATATGCATATACAATGCACAACTAGAATGTAATCCACAATCGTAGTCACCAAAGTCGATCGATGGCCCATAAAAACTAAAACACGAGCATTTTCCTAAGTTCATCTATCACTCAAGGAAAAATGAAGGTTCGCGAAACGTGATTTAAAATACGCACATAGAATGCACAACTATAGTGTAATCCACAATCATAGTCACCAATGTTCATTGATGGCCCACAAAAACTTGAACATGAGTGGTTTCCTAAATGTGGCTATAATTCCACAAAAAATGAAGGTTCGTGAAAAGCGATAGAAAACACATGTATAGAATGCAGCACTACAGTGTAATCCATAATTGTATTCACTAAAGTTTATCGATGGCCCAGGAAAACTCAAACACAAGAGGTTTCGTTAATGCGGCTATAACTCAACAAAAAATGAAGCTTTGTGAAAGGAAATTAAAAATATGCATACAGAATGCACAAATACAATACTATCCACAATTGTAGTCACCAAAGTTGATCAATGACCCAAAAAAAAAAAAACATGAGCGGTTTTCTAAAGGCTATAAGTCAACAAAAAGGAGGTTAATGATGAAAATTTCTCTGAAATACTGCTTCTCGACCATAATCAACAAAATAGTCAGCATCCAAAGTTAATCGATACATGAAAACTCCAAACATGAAGCGATTTCCTAAAATGCATCTATAAACTCGAAAATAAAAGGGATAGAAAATAGCACTGGATTCATCTGGGGAGAGTGCGATCCACAACCGTAGTCCTGGAATTGATTGATGGCCCCAAAAATCAAATAAGTTATTTCTAGTAGGCTATATAACTCAACAAAAATTAAGGTTAATGCAAAACTTAGCTAGAAATCTTGTGAATGCACAACTCTTTGTGCAATCCATAAAATCAGAGTCACCAAAGTTGATTGATGGCCAACGAAATCTCAAACACAAGCGGTTTCCTAAGTGCGGCTATAACTCAACAAAAAATGAAGGTTCGTGAAAGGTGATAGAAAATACAAATATACAATGCACAACTCTGAGTTAAATCACAATCATAGACACAAAGTTGATCGATGGCCCACGAAGAAACTCAAAACATGGGCTTTGTTTTCCTAAATCACATTATGGAAAATACAAGTATAGAATACGCTATCTTTAAATACTTAATCCCGTTAACATTAATGTTGATTGATGGCCCACGAAAATTCAAACACGAAAGGTTTCGTAAATGCTTCTATAACCCAACGAAGAATGAAGGTTCACAGAAGGTGATAGAAAATACATGTAAAGAGTCGACAAATATAGTGCAATCCACAATCATAGTCACCAAAGTTGATCGATGGCCAACGAAAATCTAAAACACGAGGGTTTTCCTAAATGCGACTATAAGTCAACAAAAAATGAAGGTTTGTGAAAGGCGACTAAAAATATGCGTACATAGTCACCAAAGTGGATCAATGGCCCACGAAAACTCAATCATGACCAGTTTCCTAAATGTGGCTATTTTAAATTTCACCAAATAGATTTTGTTTTAAAAAAATAAACCTAGTAGTTTAGAAACTACATTCAATTTCCCACAGAATCTATTCTTACATGTTTTTGAAATAATATAGATAACTTATTCAAATTTTTACATCAAGTTGCCTAACTCTAATTGTTCTGAATTTTCATTTTCACTTAAGGGCTTGTTTCGCATACCATGATCCTGCACATACCCACTATGCTTGTGGATTACACTGTAGTAATGAATTTTATACTCGTATTTTGTAGAAGCTTCTGCAAACCTTCATTTTTTGTTGAGTTATAGCGGCATTTAGGAAACTGCTCATGTCTGAGTTTTTGTGGGCCATTGATGAACTTTTGTGAATACGATTGTGAATTGTATTGTAGTTGTGCATTTAGTATGCATATTTTTAATCTTCTTTCACAAACCTTCATTTTCTGATGAAACTACAGCCAAATTTAGGAAAACGCTATTGTTTGAGATTTATTGGGCCATAGATCAAATTTGGTGACTACGATCATGGATTACTATAGTTGTGCAATCTATACACATATTTTCTATCACCTTTCATGAACCTTCATTTTTCGTACAATTATAGTTGCACTTAGGAAACCATTCATGTTTGAGTTTTCATGGGCCATTGATCAACCTTGGTGACTATGATTGTGGATTGCACTGTAGTTGTTCATTTTGTAACTATATTTTCTCTTTCCTTTCGTGAATCTTCATTTTTTGTTGAGTTATAGCCGCACTTAGGAAACCACTCAAGTTTGAGCTTTCGTGGGATATCGATAAACAGTACACTACAATCTACAATCATAGTCACCAAAGTTGATTGATGGCCCACAAAAACTCAAACATGAGCGGTTTCCTAAATGTGGCTATAACTAAAAAAAAATGAAGGTTCACGAAGGGTGATAGAAAATACACATACATAATGCACCACTACAATGTAATCCATAAGCGTTGTCACCAAAGCGATCAATGGTTCAATAAATTAAACACGCAGCGGTAGTTTTAATGTTTATAATTAACAAAGGAAGAACCCAAAAGCCGATAGAAATTTCGCATGTACAAAATGGACAATCACAATGCATCTTATATCGAGGCTCATTTCAAAGTTGATTATTGTTAATGAAAATCAAACATGAGCGGTTCGGTAGTGAAGCAGTAACTCGACAAAAATGAGCAGTCATAGCAGATAAAAATATGCATATAGAATGCAGAACTACATTGTAATCCACAATTGTAGTAAACAAAGTTGATCAATGGCTCAGGAAAACTCAAACACGTGCGTTTTCTAAAATTCAGCTATAACTCAAAAAAATATTCAAAGTTCCTGAAAGGCGATTGTAAATATGTGTACAAAATGCACAACTGCAGTACAATCCACAATCATTGTCACCAAAGTTATTTGATGACCCACAAAAACTCAAACACGAGCGGTTTACTAAATGCAGCTATAACTCAACAAAAAGTGAAGGTTCGTGAAAAGCGATTAAAAAAATGTGTACTTTCGCAAACCTTAATTTTTGTTGACCTATAGCCGCATTTAGGAAACCGCTCATGTTTGAGTTTTTATGGGTCATCAATAAACTTTGGTGACTACGATTGTGGATTGTACTATAGTTGTGCATTCTATACGCATATTTTTAATCAGCTTTCACAAACCTTCATTTTTTATTGAGTTACAGCCGCATTTAGGAAAACATTCATGTTTGAGTTTTCGTTGGCCATAGATCAACTTTGGTGACTATGATTGTGGATTACACTATAGTTGTTCACTCTATACGTGTATTTTCTATCACCTTTTGTGAACTTTAATTTTTTGTTGAGTTATAGCCGCAGTTAGGAAACCGCTCGAGTTTGAGTTTTCATGGGCCATCGATCAACCTTGGTGACTACATTTGTGGATTACACTGTATAGTTTTGCATTTTATACACGTATTTTCTATCACCTTTCGCGAGCCTTCATTTTTTGTTGAGTTACAGCCGTATCTAGGAAACCACTCATGTTTAAGTTTTTGTGGGTCATCAAACAAATTTGGTGACTACGACTTTGGATTGTACTATAGTTGTGCATTATGTACACATTTTTTAATCGTCTTTCACGAAATTTTATTTTTTGATGAGTTATACCCGCATATAGAAAAATGCTCGTGTTTGAATTTTTCATGGGCCATATATCAACTTTGGTGAGTACGATTGTGGATTACATTGTAGTTCTGCATTCTATACACGTTTTTTCTATCGCTTTTTGCGAAACTTCATTTTTCGTTGAGTTATAGCCACATTTAGGAAACTGCTCGTGTTTGTGTTTTCATCGGCCATCGATCAACTTTCGTGACTACAATTTTTGGATTGCACCGTAGTTGTCCATTTTGTATGCTTATTTTCTATAGCCTTTCGCGAACCTTCCTTTTTTGTTGAGTTATAGCAGCATTTAAGAAACCTCTTGTGTTTGACTTTTCATGGGCCATCGATCTACTTTGGTGATTACGATTGTTGATTACATTGTAGTTGTGCATTCTATACACATATTTTCTATCAAATTTCGTGAACCTTCTTTTTTTGTTGATTTATACCCGCATTTAGGATACTGCTCATGGTTAAGTTTTTGTGGGTCATCAATCAACTTTGGTGACTATGATTGTGGATTGTACAATAGTTGTGCATTCTATACACATATTTTTAATTTGCCTTTCACGAACCTTAATTTTTTATTCAGTTATAGCCGCTTTCGGGAAAACGTTCATGTTTGATTTTTCGTGGGCCATAGATCTACTTTGGTAACTACGATTGTGGATTACAGTGTAGTTGTGCATTCTATAAGCGTATTTTCTATCGCTTTTCGTGAAACTTCATTTTTCAATGAGTTATAGCTGCACTTAGGAAACTGCTCGTGTTTGAGTTTTATGGGGCCAACGATCAACTTTGCTGAGTATGCTTTTGGATTACACTGTAGTTATGCATTCTATATGCATATTTTCTAGAGGCTTTTGCGAACCTTTATTTTTTGTTGTGTTATAGCCGCATTTAGGAAACTGCTAATGTTTGAGTTTTTGTGGGCCATTGATCAACTTTGGTGATTACAATTGTGAATTGTATTGTATTTGTGCGTTTTATATGCCTATTTTCTATTGCCTTTCGCCATCATTTATTTATCGTAAATTTACATCCGGCACCACATCACGATTGAGATCACGAAACTTCACCTTTCTGTTATAGCTACACATAGGTAACCGCTCGAGCTTTAGTTTTCGTGGGTCGTCGATCAACTTTGGTGTCTACGCTTGTGGATTACACTATAGTTGTGTATTCTATACACATATTTTCTATCGCCCTTTGCGAACCATCATTTTTTTTGAGGTATAGCCGCATTTAGGAAACCGCTCGTGTTTGAGTTTTCGTGGGCCATCGATCAACTTTGGTTACTAGAATTGTGGATTACATTGTAGTTGTCAATTTTGTATGCATATTTTCTATCGCGTTTCGCGAACCTTCATTTTTTGTTGAGTTATAGCAGTATTTAGGAAACTGCTCATCTTTGAGTTTTCGTGGGCCATTGATCAACTTTGGTGACTAGAATTGTGGATTGCACTATAGTTGTCAATTTTGTATGCATATTTTCAATCGCTTTCTTGAACCTTAGTTTTTTGTGGAGTTATAGCGATATTTAGGAAACCGCTTGTGTTTGAGTTTTCGTGTGCCATTGATCAACTTTGGTGACTACCATTGTGGATTACACTGTAGTTGTGCATTCTATACATGTAATGTTTATCGCCTTTCACGAACCTTCATTTTTTTTTGAGTTATAGCTGTATTTAGGAAAACGCTCGTGTTTGAGTTTTCGTGGGCCATCGATCAACTTTGGTAACTACAATTGTGAATTACACTGCAGTTGTATTCTTTATGCATAATTTCTATCGCCTTTCACAAACCTTCATTTTTTACTGATTTATTATAGCCACACTTAGGAAACCACTCATGTTTGAGATTTTGTGGGCCATTGATCAACTTTGGTGACTATGATTGTGGATTGTAGTGTAGTTGTGGATTTTGTACACATATTTTTAAACGCCTTTCACGAACCTTCATTTTTTGTTGAGTTATAGCCGCATTTAGAAAAACGCTCGTGTTTGAGTTTTCGTGGGCCATCGATCAACTTTGGTGACTACGATTGTGGATTACTCAGTAGTTGTGAATTCTATACACGTATTTTCAATCGCCCTTCGCGAAACTTCATTTTTCGATGAGTTATAGCCGCATTTATGCTCATGTTTGAGTTTTCATGGGCCATCGATCAACTTTGGTGACTACGATTGTGAATTCTAATGTAGTTGTGCATTCTGTACACATATTTTTAAACACCTTTCACGAACCTTCATTTTTTGCTCAGTTATAGCCGTACTTAGGAAACCGCTCATTTTGAGTTTTCATGGCCCATTGATCAACTTTGGTGAACTTCCTTTTTTTTGAATTATAGCTGTATTTAGGAAAACGCTCGTGTTTGAGTTTTCATGGGCCATTGATCAACTTTGGTAACTACGATTGTAGATTACATTGTAGTTGTATTCTTTATGCATATTTTCTATCGCCTTTTGCAAACCTTCATTTTTTGCTGATTTATTATAGCCACACTTAGGAAACCACTCATGTTTGAGTTTTCGTGGGCCTTTGATCAACTTTGGTGACTACAATTGTGGATTGTAGTGTAGTTGTGCATTTTGTACACATATTTTTAAATACCTTTCACGAACCTTCATTTTTTGTTGAGTTATAGCCACATTTAGGAAAATGCTCGTGTTTGAGTTTTTGTGGGCCATCGATCAACTTTTGTGACTATGATTGTGGATTGTAATGTAGTTGTGCATTATGTACAAATATTTTTAATCGCCTTTCAATAAAATTCAATTTTTGTTGAGTTATAGATGCATTTTGGAAACCGCTCATATTTGAGTTTTTGTCGGCCATCGATCAACTTTGGTGACTATGCTCCTAGATTACACTGTAGTTGTGCATTCCATATGCAGATTTTTTATTGCCTTTCATGAACTTTCACTTTTTCTTGCATTATAGACGCATTTAGGAACACGCTTGTCTTTGAGTTATAGCCACACCTAGGAAACCACTCATGTTTGAGCTTTCCATCAATCAATTTTCGTGACTACGATTGTAGATTGCATTGTAGTTGTTCATTTTGTACACATATTTTCTACAGCCTTTTGTGAATGTTCATTTATTTGTTGAGTTTTCCCCACATTTAGGAAACCGCTCATGTTTAAGTTTTCATGGGACATCGATCAACTCTGGTGACTACGAATGTGAAATGCACCCTATAGTTGTGCATTATGAATGCTAATTTTCTATCGCCTTTTCTGAACTTTCATTTTTTGTTGAGTTATAGGCACATTTAGGAAACCGCTCATGTTTGAGTTTTTGTGGGGTATCGATCAACTTTGCTGACTATGCTCTTGGATTAAACTATAGTTGCAGATTCTATAAGCGTATTTTCTATTGCCTTTTGTGAACCTTTATTTTTCATTGGTCACATTTAGGAAACCGCTCATGTTTGAGTTTTTGTGGGCCATCAATCATCTTTGGTGACTATGATTATGTATTGTTCTATAGTTCTACATTCTCTACGCATATTTTTAATTGCCTTTCATGAACCTTCAATTTTTGTTGAGTTATAGCCACATTTAGTAAAATGCTTGTCTTTGAGTTTTCGTGGCCCATCGATCAATTTTGCTAACTACGATTGTGGATTACACTCTAGTTGTGTCTTCTATACACGTATTTTCTATCACCTTTTATCAACCTTCATTTTTCATTGAGTTATAGCTGCACTTAGGAAACCACTTGCGTTTGAGTTTTCGTACGCCATTGATCAACTTTGGGTACTACGATTGTGGCTTGCACTCTAGTTGTACCTTTCGTACATATATTTTCTATCGCCTTTCGCAAACCTTCATTTTTCATTGACTTATAGCCACTTTTAGGGAACCGCTTGTGTTTGGGTTTTCATGGGCCATCGATCAACTTTGCTAACTACACTTGTGGATTACAATGTAGTTGTGCATTGTATACGTGTATTTTCTATCACCTTTCACGAACATTCATTTTTTGTTGAGTTATAGTGACATTTATGAAATTGCCCATGTTTGAGTTTTTTTGACCCATTGATCAACTTTGTTAACTACGATTGTGGATTACTCTATAGTTGTACATTCTATACATGTATTTTCTATCGCCTTTCACGAACCTTCATTTTTTTAAGGTATAGCAGTATTTATGAAACCACTCGTATTTGAGTTTTCGTGGACCATCAATAAGCTTTGGTGACTACGATTGAGGATTGCACAGTAGTTGTCCATTTTGTACGTATATTTTCTATCACCTTTCACGAACCTTCATTTTGCATTTAGTTATAGCCGCATTTAGAAATCCGCCCATGTTTGACTTTTCATAGGCGATAAACTTTGCTGACTACGATTCTGCATTGCACTGTAGTTGTCCATTTTGTACACGTATTTTCTATCAATTTTCTAGAACCTTCCTATTTACTGAGTTATAGCCGCATTTAGGAACCCGGTCGAGTTTGTGTTTTTCTTGGCCATCAATTAGATTAGGTGACTACAATTGTGGATTACAATGTGGTTGTGCAATTAAAAATCATAGTCATGAAATTTGATCAATGGCCCACGAAAATTCAAACACGAGCAGTTTTGTAAGTGTGGCTATAACTCAACGAAAAATGAATATTCGTGAAAGCCGATAGAAAATATGTGTATAGAATGTACAACTACAGTCAAATCCACTATCATAGTCACATAAGTTGATTGATGGCACACAAAAAACTCAGACTGAGTGCTATCCTAAATGCGGCTATACGTGTATAGAATGCACAACTACATTGTAATCCACAAGCATAGTTAGCAAAGTTAATCGATGGCCCATGAAAACTCAAACTCGAGTGGTTTCCTAAGTGTGGCTATAACACAACAAAAAATGAAGCTTCACGAAAGGAGATAGAAAATACGTGTACAAAATGGAAAACTATAGTACAACACAGAAACGTAGTCACAAATGCTGATCGATGGCCCACAAAAACTCAAACATGAGCGTTTTCCTAAATGCGGCTATAACTGAATAAAAAATAAGGTTCGTGAAAGGTGATATAAAATACATGTATAGAATACACAACTACAGTGTAATCCACAATCATAGTCACCAAAGTTGATCGATGGCCCATGAAAACTCAAATACGAGTGGTTTCCTAAATGCGGCTATAACTGAAAAAAATTGAAGGTTCGTGAAAAGTGATAGAAAATACATGTATAAAATGCACAACTGTAGTGCAAACCACAATCGTAGTCACCAAAGTTGATCGATGGCCTATGAGATCTCAAACACAAACGGTTTCCTAAATGCAGCTATAACTCAAAGAAAAATGATGGTTCGCAAAAGGCGATAGAAAATATGCCTATAAAATGCACAATTATAGTGTAATCCACAATCGTGCACCAAATTCGATCGATGGTCCACGAAAACTCAAACATGCGCGTTTTCCTAAATGCAGCTATAACTTAACAATCGTACTCACCGAAGTTGTTTGATGTCCCATAAAAAGTCAAACATGAGTGGTTTCCTAAATGCTGCTATAACTCAAAAAAAATTGAAGGTTTGTTGAAAGACGATTAAAAATATGCTTACAGAATGCACAACTACAGTAGAATCGACAATTGTAATGACAAAAGTTTATCAATGGTCCACAAAAACTCAAACATGAACGACTTCCTAAATGCGGCTATAGCTTAGCGAAAAATGAAGGTTCACGAAAGAAGATAGAAAATATGGGTATTGAATAAAGAACTATAGTGTAATCCACAAGTGTAGTCACCAAAGTCGATCGATGGCGCACGAAAACTCAAACACGAGCGGTTTCCCAAATGCAGCTATAACTCAATGAAAAATGAAGGTTCACAAAAAATGATAGAAAATACACTAATAGAATGTAGAACTACAGTCTAATACCCGTATAGAATGCAAAACTATAGTGTAATCCACAAGTATAGTCACCAAAGCATCGATGGCCCATGAAAATAAAAATTCAAACTCGAGTAGTTTCCTAAATGTGGCTATAACTCAATAAGAAATTAAGTTTCGCGAAAGGCGATAGAAAACATGAGTATAGAATAGGAAACTAGAGTGCAATCCTCAATCGTAGTCACCAATGTTGATCGATGGACGAGGAAAAATCAAACACGAGTAGTTTCCTAAGTGTGTGGCTAAAACTAATTGAAAAATGAAGGTTTGTGAAAGGAAATAGAAAATACACATATAGAGTGCACAACTATAGTGTAATCCACAATCATAGTCACCAAACTTGAACGATGGCACGGGAAATCTTAAACACGAGCATTTTCCTAAATGCGGCTATAACTCAACAAAAAATGAACTTTCCTGAAAGGCGATTAAAAATATGTGTACAAAATGCACAACTACAATACATTTTACAATTGTAGTCAGCGAAGTTGATTGATGACCCAGAAAAACTCAAACATAAGCGGTTTCCTAAATGCGGCTATAACTAACCAAAAAATGAAGGTTCATGAAAGGCGATAGAAAATACGTGTCTAGAATGGACAACTATAGTGTAATGCATAGTCACAGTCATTAAAATTTGTGAATGGCCTACAAAAACTCAAACGCAAGAGGTTTCGTAAATGTAGCTATAACTCAATAAAAAAATCAAGGTTCGCGAAAGGCGATAGAAAATACACGTACAAAATGGACAATTATAGTGCAATCCACAATCGTAGTCACCAAATTTGATTGATAGCCCACACAAACACAAACACAATCGGTTTCCTAAGTGCAAATATAACTCAACAAAATATGAAGGTTCGCAAAAGGTGATAGAAAATGCACGACTACAATGTAATCCACAATTGTAGTCACCAAAGTCAAACAATGGGTCAGGAAAACTCAAATATGAGCGTTTTCCTAAGTGCGGCTATAACTGAACAAAAAATAAAGGTTTGCCAAATGCGATAGAAAATACGTGTATAGAATGCACAACTATAGTGTAATCCACAAGCATAGTCACCAAAGTTGATCGATGCCCCAAGAAAACTCCAACACGAACAGTTTCCTAATTGCATATATAACTCAACAAAAAATGAAGGTTCAAGAAAGGAGATAGAAAATACGCTTATACAATGCACAACTACAGTGTAGTCCACAATCGTAGTCACCAAATTTGATCAATGGCCCACGAAAACTCAAACACAAGCGTTTTCCTAAATGCGGCTATAACTCAGCTAAAAATGAAGATTCATCAAAGGCAATAGAAAATATGTGTATAGAATGCACAAGTACAGTGTAATCCACAATCGTAGTCAGCAAAGATGACCGATGGCCCACGAAAACTCAAACATGAGCATTTTCTTTAATGCGGCAATAACTCAACATAACAAATGAAGGTTCATGAAAGGCAATAGAAAATATGTGTATAGAATGCACAACTCAAATACAAGCGGTTTCCTAAATGCGGCTATATCTCAACGACAACTTAAATACAAGTGGTTTCCTAAAGACGACTAAAACTCAACAAAGCATAAATGTTTGTGAGAGGCGATTAAAAATATGCATACAAATGCACAACTACAGTGAAATCCACAATCATAGTCACCAAAGTTGATTGATGGCCCAAGAAAACTCAATCACGAACAATTTCCTAAATGCAGCTATAACTCAAAAAAAAAATGGTAGCAAAAAGAGATAGAAAATTAGCATACATAATGCATTACTACATTGCAATCGACAATCGTAGTCACCAAAGTTGATCGATGGCCCACGGAAACTCAAACACAAGCGATTTCCTAAATGCGGCTATAACTCAACAAAAAATAAAAGTTGACGAAAGTCGAAAGCAAATATGCATACAAAATGGACAACTATAGTGCAATCCACAACATAGTCACCAAAGTTGATCGACGGCCCATTGAAACTCAACCACGAGCGTTTTACTAAAAGTGGCTATAACTCAAAAAAAAATGAAGGTTCATGAAAGGTGATTAAAAATATGCATACAAAATGCACAACTACAATAGAATCCACAATTGTAGTCACCAAACTTGATTGATGGCCCAAAAAAACTCAAACATCAGCGGTTTCCTAAATGCAGCTATAACTCAACAAAAAATAAAGTTTCGTGAAAGGAAATAGAAAATACATATAAAGAATGCACAACTACAGTGCAATCCACAAGCATAGTCACAAACATTGTACGATGGCCCAATAAAACACAAAGATGAGCGGTTTCCTAAATGTGGCTATAACTCAAGAAAACTTAAAGGATCGCAAAAGGCGATAGAAAATAAGCATACAAATTGGACAACTACAGTGCAATCCACAATCGTACTCACCAAAGTTGATCGATGGCCCACAAAAACTCAAACACGAGCGGTTTCCTAAATGCAGCTATAACTCAACAAAAAAGAAGGTTCAGGAAAGGTAATAGAAAATACACGTACAAAATGGATAGTGCAATTCACAATCGTAGTGTCCAAAGTTGAACGTTCACAAAATACGATAGAAAATATGCATATAGAATGCAAAACTACAGTGTACTCCACAATCGTAGTCACCAAAGTTGATCTATGGCCCACGAAAACTCAAACACGAACGTTTTCCTAAATGCAGCTATTACTTAATGAAAAATTAATGTTGGTGAAAGGTGTTAGAAAATACATGTATAGAATGCACAACTACAATGTATTCCACAATCATAGTCAAAAATGTTGATTGATGGCCCACGAAAATTGAAACATGATCAGTTTCCTAAATACGGTTATAAATCAACGAAAAATAAAGGTTCATGAAAGGTGATAGAAAATAAGCGTACATATTGGACAACTACAGTGCAATCCAAAATCGTAGTCACCAAAGTTGATCGATGGCCCACGAAAACTCAAATATGGGCAGTTTCCTAAATGCTACTATAGCTCAACAAACAATGAAGGTTCGCAAAAGGCAATCGAAAATATGCATATAGAATGCTCAACTATAGTGTAATCCAAAAGCGTAATCATCAAAGTTGATCGATGGCCCAATAAAACTCAAACATAAGTGGTTTCCTACGTGCGGCTATAATTGAAGGTTTGCGAAAGGCGATGGAAAATACGAATATACGACGCACAACTATATTAAAATCCATAATCGTAGTCACCAAAGTTCATTGATGGCCCACAAAAACTCAAACACGAGTAGTTTGCTAAATGCGGCTATAACTCAACAAAAAATGAAGGTTTGATAAAAGCCGATAGAAAATACGAGTACAAAATGGAGAACTATAGTGCAATCCATAATTATAGTTACCAAAGTTGATCGATGGCCCATGAAAACTCAAACATGATCGGTTTCCTAAATTAGGCTCTAACTCAATAAAAAATGAAGGTTCGTGAAAGGTAATAGAAAGTACGCGTATAGAATGAACAAATATAGTGTAATCTACAAGCGTAGTCACCAAAGTTGATTGATGGCCCACAAAAACTCAAACATAAGCAGTTTTAGAAATTCTGCTATAACTCAAGAAAAAATGATGGTTCACGAAAGGCAATAGAAAATATAAGTAGAAAATGGACAACTACAGTGAAATCAACAATCGTAGTCACCAAAGTTTATCGATGGCCCACGAAAACTCAAACATGAAATGTTTCCTACATGTAGCTATAACTCTATAAAAAAAATGCAGATTCGTGAAAGGTGATAGAAAATATGTACAAATTTGAAAACTACATGCAATCCACAATCATAGTCACCAAAGTTCATTGATGGCCCACAAAAACACAAATATGAGCAGTTTCCTAAATACGGCTATAACTAAACAAAAAATGAAGGTTTGTGAAAGGCAATTAAAAATACCCGTATAGAATGCACAACTATAGTGTAATGCATAAGCGTAGTCATCAAAGTTTATCAATGGCCCACAAAAACTCAAACTCGAGTGGCTTCCTAAATGCGGCTTAACTCAACAAAAAATGAAGAGTCACGAAACGCGATAGAAACTACACATATAGATTGGACAACTATAGTGCAATCCACAATCGTAGTCACGAAATTTGATCAATGGCCCATGAAAACTCAAATATGAGTGGTTTCTTAAGTACATCTATAGTTTAAAAAGAAAGAAGCTTCGCGAAAGGCAATAGTAAATACAAATAAAGAATGCATAGCTATAGTGTAATCCACATTCATGGTTACCAAAACTTGATCGATGGCCCACGATAAAGTAAACACGAGTAGCGAGTAGTTTCCTAAGTGCCACTATAACTGAAAGAACAAAATGAAGATTCATAAAAGGCGATAGAAAATAGGTGTATGGAATGCACAACTATAGTTTAATCCACAATCATAGTCACCAAAGTTGATCGATGGCCCACGAAATGAAGGTTCGCGAAAGGACATAGAAAATACAGATATATAATGCACAACTATAGTGTAATCCACAATCATAGTCATCAAAGTTCATTGATGGCACATGAAAACTCAAACACGTGTTTTTTCCTCAATGCGGCTATAACTCAACAAAAAATGAAGGTTCGCGAAATGCAGTAGAAAATATGTCTAGAGAATGCACAACCACAGTGTAATCCACAATCCTAGTCACCAAATTTGATCGATGGCCCACGAAATGAAGGTTCGCGAAATGTAATAGAAAATAAAGATATAGAATGCACAACTATAATGTAATCCAAAATCATAGTCACCAAAGTTCATTGATGGCTCACGAAAACTCAAACACGAGTGTTTTCCTAAATGCGGCTATAACTCAACAAAAAATGAAGGTTCAAGAAATGCGGTACAAAATACATGTAGAGAATGCACAACCACAGTGTAATCCACAATCATAGTCACCAAAGTTGATCGATGGCCCACGAAAACTCAACCACAAGCGTTTTCCTAAATGCGGCTACAACTCAACAAAAAATGAAGCTTCACAAAATGCGGTAGAAAATACGTGTAGAGAATGTACATCCACAATGTAATCCATAATTGTAGTCACAAAATTTGATCGATGGTCCATGAAGTGAAGGTTCGCGAAAAGCAATTGAAAATATAGATATAGAAATCACAACTATAATGTTATCCATAATTGTAGTCACCAAATTTGATTGATGGTCCACAAAATGAAGGTTCACAAAAGACAATGAAAAATATGCATACAGAATACACAACTATAGTACAATCCACAATTGTAGTCACCAAACATGATCAATGGCCGACGAAAACTCAAAAATGAATGGTTTCTTAAATTCAGATATAACTAAACAAAAAATGAAGGTTCATGAAATCCAATAGAAAATACGCATATAGAATGCACAACCACAATGTAATCCACAATCGTAGTCAACAAAAAATGAATGTTCACGGAAGGCAATAGAAATATGTGTAAAAAATGGACAACTGCAATGCAATGAACAATTGTAGTGACCAAAGTTGGTCGATACCCGACGAAAACTAAAACGCGAGCGGTTTCCTAAATGAAGATATAACTCAATGAAAAACGAAGGTCCGCGAAAACTGATAGAAAATATGTCTTCAGAATGGACAACTACACTGCAATCCAGAATCGTAATCACCAAAATTGATCGACGACCCATGAAAACTCAAACATGAGCGGTTTTTTAAGTGTGGCTATAACTCAATGAAAAATGAAGGTTCGTGAAAGGCGATTAAAAATATGCGTACAAAATGCACAACTGTAGTACAATCCACAATCATAGTCACCAAATTTGATTGATTACACACAAAAAGTCAAAACTGAACGGATTTTGAAGTGCAGCTATAAGTCAACAAAAAAAGAAGCTTGACGAAAGGCAATAAAAAATACGTGTATAGAATGCACAACTATAGTGTAATCTAGAATCATAGTCACTAAAGTTGATCGATTGCGCATGAAAACTCAAACATGAGTGGATTCCTAAATGCAGCTATAACTAAAAAAAATGAAGGTTTGCAGAAGGCGATAAAAAATTCGCATATAGAATGGACAACTAAAGAGCAATCCACAATCGTCGTCACCAAAGTTGATCGATGGGCCACAAAAACTCAAACTCGAGCAGTTACCTAAGTACGGCTATAACTAAAGATAGAATGAAGGTTCACGAAAGGCGATAGAAAATACGTGTATAGAATGCACAACTTTAGTGTAATCCAAAATCGTAGTGACAAAATTTGATCGACAGCTAAGGAAAACTCAAAGACGAGCGTGTTCCTAAATGCGGCTATAACTCAACAAAAAATGAAGGTTCGTGAAAGGCGATTAAAAATATGCATATAGAATGCACAACTACATTACAATCCACAACTGTAATCACCAAAGTTTATTGATGGCCTACGAAAACTAGAATTTGAGCAGTTTCCTAAATGCGGCTACATCTCAACAAAAAATGAAGGTTCACGAAAGGCGATAGAAAATACGCACCTAGAATAAACAACTAGAGTGCAATGCACAATCGTTTTCACCAAAGTTGATCGATGGCCCAGGAAATATCAAACATGAGTAGTTTCCTAAATTCGCGTATAACTCATCAAAAAATCAAGCTGCATGAAAAGTGATAGAAAATACACATATAGAATGCAAAACTACGGTGCAATCCACAATTGTAGACACCAAGGTTGATCGATGGCACCCGAAAACTGAAACGTTTCCTAAATGCGGCTATAACTCAACAAAAAATGAAGGCTCTTAAAAGGCGAAAGAAAATATGCCTATAGAATGCACACCTACAACGTAATCCACAATTGTAGTCACCAAAGTTGATCAATGGCCCACAAAAAATCAAACACGAGCATTTTCTAAAGACAGCTATAACTCAACAACAAATGAAAGTTTGTGAACGTGATTAGAAATATGCATATAGAATGCACAACTATAAACAGTCCACAATCGTAGTCACCAAAGTTCTTTGATGACCCACAAAAACTCAAACATGAGTGGTTTCCTAAATATGGCTATAACTCAATAACACCTGAGTGTAATCCACAAGCGTAGTAACCAAAGTTGATCAATGGCCAACGAAAACTAAAACAGGAATGGTTTCTTAAGTGCGGCTATAACTGTACGAGAAATGAATTTTTGTGAAAGGCGTTAGAAAATATGTGTATAGAATGTACAACTACATTGTAATAAACAATCGTTGTAACGAAAGTTGATCTATTGCCCAAGAAAACTGAAACATGAGCATTTTCCTAAATGTGTCTATAACTCATGAAAACATGAAGGTTCGTGAAAGGCAATTAAAAATATGCATACAGAAGCACAACTACAGTGCAATCCACAATTTTAGTCACCAAAATTGATCAATTGCCAAAAAAAACTCAATCATGAGCGGTTTCCTAAATGTGGCATAACTCAAAGAAAAATGAAGGTTCGCAGAAGCCGCTAGAAAATACGCATATAGAATGCATTAAAACAGTGTAATCCACAATTATAGTCACCAAAGTTGATTGATGACCCACAAAAACTCAAACACAAGAGGTTTCCTATATTCTGCTATAACTCAACAAAAAATGAAGGTATGCGAAAGGCGATAGAGAATACACATAGAAAATGGACAACTACAGTGCAATCCACAATCGTAGTCACCAAAGTTGATCAATGGCCTACGAAATCTCAAACACGAGTGGTTTCCTAAATGCGGCTATAACTCAACAAAAATCAAATATTCGCGAAAGGAAATAAAAAATATGCATACATAATGGACAACTATAGTGCAATCCACAACTGTAGTCACCAAAGTTGATCGATGGCCCACAAAAATTCAAACACGAGTGGTTTCGTAAATGTGGCTATAACTCAACAAAAAATGAAGGTACGCGAAAGGCGATAGAAAATACGTGTAAAGAATGCACAACTATAGCGCAATTCACAATCATAGTCACCAAAGTTGATCGATGACCCACAAAAACTTTAACACGAGCAGTTTCCTAAGTCTAGCTAAAACTCAACAGAAAATGAAGGTTCTTCAAAGGTGATAGAAATCAAGCATATAGAATGGACAACTACAGTCTAATCCACAATCGTAGTAACCAAAGCTTATTGATGGCTCCAGAAAACTTACACACGAGCATTTTTCTAAATGTCATTATAACTCAACAAAAAATGAAGGTTCATGAAAGGCAACTAAAAATATGCATAAAAAATGAACAAATCTAGTACAATCCACAATCATAGTCACCAAAGTTGATTGATAGCCCACAAAATCTCAAAAATGAATGGTTTCCTAAATGCAGCTATAACTCAACAAAACATAAACATTCGTGAAAGGCAATAGAATATAATGCACAACTACAGTACAATCCACAATCATAGTCACAAAAGTTGATTGATGGCCCACGAAAAATCAAACACGACCCTTTTCCTTAGTGTGGCTATAGCTCAATGAAAAATGAAGGTTCGTGAAAAGTGATAGAGAATACGTGTATAGAATGCACAACTACACTGTAATCCACAATCGTAGTCACCAAAGTTGATCGATGACTCAGCAAAACTCAAACTCGAGTAGTTTCCTAAATGCAGTTGTAACTGAACAAAAAATGAAGGTTCATGAAAGGTGATAAAAAATTCCTTTTCATAATGCATAGCAGTGCAATCCACAATCGTAGTCACCAAAGTTGATTGATGGCCCACCAAAACTGAAACACGAGTAGTTTCCTATGTGTGGCTATAACTCATCGAAAAATGAAGGTTCACAAAAAAAGATAGAAAATAAATTTATAGAATGCACAACAATAGGACAATCCACAATCGTAGTCACC
The DNA here is from genome assembly GCA_007258455.2 of Sequoia sempervirens. Classification (NCBI taxonomy): domain Eukaryota; kingdom Viridiplantae; phylum Streptophyta; class Pinopsida; order Cupressales; family Cupressaceae; genus Sequoia; species Sequoia sempervirens. The sequence continues at coordinate 25,260 of VDFB02272009.1, forward strand.
AAAGTTGATTGATGCCCCGCAAAAACTCAACCATGAGTGATTTCCTAAATGTGGCTATAATTTAACAAAAAATGAAGATTTGCGAAAGGCGCTAGAAAATATGCCTATAGAATGCATAACTAAAGTGTAATCCACAAGCATAGTCACCAAATTTGATCAATGTGGGTATACCTAAAGAAAACTCAAAGTCAAGGAGTTTCCGAAATGCGGGTTTAACTAAAGAATAAATGAAGGTTCGTGAAAGGCGATAGAAAATAGCCGCGACCGAGGAACCACTGAGCTCTGAGTTTTCGTAGCCACCAATCAATCCTTCTCTTGTTAACTATTAGGAATTTTGGATTGCACTGTAGTTGTCCATTCTATAAACGTTTTTCTATCACCTTTCACGAAACCTCATTTTTTGTTGAGTTATAGCCACATTTAGGAATCCACTCCTGTTTAAGATTTTGTGGGTCATCAAACAACTTTGGTGACTACGCATTGATTGTACTATAAATTATGGCATTATGTATATTTTAATCGCCCTCTATTTTTTCGAGTTATAAGTCAGATAGGAAAGCTTCATGTTTGAGTTTCTCGTGGGCTATCGCATCAACTTTAAAAAGCTGGGCAATTGCGACATCGTCAGTACATCTCATGAGCATTGGTCGTCTTAGAACCCCGGCTCCATGAGTTTTCATAACCGATTTAGGAACCGCCTGTTTTCCATAACGAACACTGATCATGACGGAAGCAACAGGATCGCACCAGCTGTTCCATCATGATTTATTTTCGCTTCCCTTTCAATATCCTTTTGGTTGAGTTTCTGGCCTGAGAAACCACCATGCTCGAGTTTTGCAGTCCATCGCAGTCCTGGCATTCATTACAGGATTGAAACCGTAGTTCTTCATTCCCACCAATATCCACCAATCTTCGCAACCTCCGTCTTGTAACAGCATTCCCAAAACCCTCTGTCGAGTTTTTAGGGTTTGTCTGATCAACTTTTAGGATCAATTGTTATGACCGAGTTGTGCATTCTATACACGTATTTTCTATCACCTTTCACCTTCATTTTTTTTTGAGTTATAGCCGCATTTAAAGAAATCACTCATGTTTTATTTTTTGTGGGTCATCAAACAACTTTGGTACTATGATTGTGGATTGTATTGTAGTTGTCGATTTTGTACGCATATTTTTAGTCCCCTTTCACGAACCTTCATTTTTTTTTGAATTATAGCCACATTTAGGATACTGCGCATGTTTGAGTTCTTGTGAGCCATCGATCAAATTTGGTAACTACAATTGTGGATTACACTGTTGTTGTGTATTTTACATGTATATTTTATATTGCCTTTCGCGAACCTTCATTTTTCAGTGAGTTATAGCTGCACATAGGAAACTACTCGTGTTTGAGTTTTTGTGGGGCATCGATCAACTTTGGGGACTACGATTGTGGATTGTACTGTTGTGCATTCTATATTTGTATTCTCTATCTTCTATAGCGAACCTTCATTTTTCGATGAGTTATAGCCATGCATAGGAAACTACTCGTGTTTGATTTTTTCGTGGGCCGTCTATCAACTTTGGTGACTACACTAGTGGTTTACATTGTAGTTGCGCATTCTATTTGCGTATTTTATATTGCCTCTTGCATACCATAATTTCTTTTCAGTTATAGCCGTATTTAGGAAAACGCTCATGTTTGAGTTTTTTGGGCCATCGATCCACTTTGGTGACTATGCTTCTAGATTGTACTATAGATACGCATTTTGTACTAATATTTTTAATCGCCTTTCACGAAATTTCATTTTTTGTTCAGTTATTGCCACATTTAGGAAACCGGTCATGTTTCAGGTTTTGTGGGTCATCAATCAAGTTTGGTGAATATGATTGTGGATTGTACAATAGTTGTACATTTTGTACACATATTTTTAATCGCCTTTCACCAACCTTCATTTTTTATTTATTTATAGCCCCATTTGGGAAAATGTTCGTGTTTGAGTTTTCGTGGGCCATAGATAAACCTTTGGTGACTATGATTGTGGATTACACTATAGTCGTGCATTCTATATGCATCTTTTCTATCGCCTTTATTGAACCTTCATTATTTGATGAGCTATAGCCGTACTTAGGAAACTGCTTGTGTTTGAGTTTTTGTTGGCCATCGATCAACTTTGGTGACTATGATTGTGGATTGCACTATAGTTATCCATTTTAAACGTGTATTTTCTATGATTGTGGATTGCACTATAGTTAACCATTTTGTACATGTATTAAGTTTTTGTGGGCCATCAATCAGCTTTGGTGACTACGATTGTGGATTACATTGTAGTCATGCATTCTATATGTGTATTTTCTATCGCCTTTTTTGAACCTTTTATTTTTCATTGACTTATGGCTACACTTAGGAAACTGCTCGTGTTTGAGTTTTTGTGGGCCATCAATAAACTTTGGTGACAAGAATTGTGGATTCCATTGTAGTTGTGAACTTTATATGCGTATATTCTATCCCCTTTCACGAACCTTCATTTTTTGTTGAGTTATAGCCACATTTAGGAAAACGCTCGTGTTTGAGTTTTTGTGGCCCATCCATCAACTTTGGTGACTACGATTGTGAATTACAATATAGTTGTCCATTCTATACGCATATTTTCTTTCGCGTTTAGAAAACTGGTCGTGTTTAAGTTTTTGTGGTTTGTCAATAAACTTTGTTGACTGCGATTGTGGATGGAACTATAGTTGTCCATTCTATATGCGTATTATCTATCGCCTTTCACGAACCTTCAATTTTCATTAAGTTTTTAGTAAACCGCTTGTATTTGAGTTTTCCTGGGCCATCAATCAACTACTGTCACTACGATTGTGGATTGTATTGTAGTTGTGTACTTTGAACACATTTTTGATCGCCTTTCACGAACCTTTCTTTTTTGTTGAGTTATAGCTGCACTTAGGAAAATGCTCATGTTTGAGTTTTGATGGGCCATTGATCAACTTTGACAACTATGATCGTGGGTTGCACTATAGTTATTCATTATGTACGTGTATTTTTTATTGCGTTTGTCGAACCTTCATTTTTTGTTGAGTTCTATCCGCATTTAGGAAACCGATCCTGTTTGAGTATTTGTGCAGCATCAATCAACTTTTGGCACTACGATTATGGACTATATTGTAGTTGTGCATTCTATAAATGTATTTTCTATCGCCTTTCGCGAACTTTCATTTTTTGTTCAGTTATAGCCGCATTTAGCTAACCTCTCATGTTTGAGATTTTGTGGGTCATCAATGATCTTCGGTGACTACGAATGTGGATTGTATTGAAGTTGTGCATTCTGTACGCATATTTTTAATCGCCTTTCACGAACATTGATTTTTTGTTGAGTTATAGCCGCATTTAGGAAAACGCTCGTGTTTGAGTTTTCTTGGGCCATCGATCAACTTTGGTTTCTACGATTGTGGATTGCACTGTAGTTATGCATTATATACGCATATTTTCTATCGTCTTTTCTGAATCTTCATTTTTTGTGGAATTATAGCCATACTTAGGAAACCACTCGTGGTTTGGTTGAGTTTCAATGGGCTATCAATCAACTTTGGTGACTACGATTGTGGATTGCACTGTAGTTGTCCAATTTCTACTGAGGAAACCACTTGTGTTTTAGTTCTCCTGGGCCGTCGATCAACTTTGTTGACTATGATTGCTGACTATACCATAGTTGTGCATTTTGTATGCATATTTTTAATCACCTTTCATGAACATTCATTTTTTGTCGAGTTATAGCTGCACTTAAGAAAATGCTCGTGTTTAGGTTTTTCGTGGGCCATCAGTCAACTTTTGTGAATACGATTGTGGATTGTGCACTGTAGTTGTTCATTTGGTATGCGTATTTTCTATCGCCTCTTGCAAACCTTCATCTTTCATTGATTTATAGCCACATTTAGGAAACCTATCATGTTTGTGCTTTTGTGGGCCATCGATCAACTTTGGCGACCACGATTGTGGATTGCACTGTAGTTGTCCATTATGTATGCATAGTAGTTTTCCAGTCTTTAAGCGTATTTTCTATTTCCTTTCGTGAACGTTCATTGTTTTTTCATTTGTAGCCACATTTAGGAAACTGGTCGTGTTTGAGTTTTCATGGGCCATCATTCAACTTTGGTGAGTACAATTGTTGATTTCATTGTAGTTGTGCATTATGAATGCTAATTTTTTCTCGCCTTTTGTAAACCTCCATTTTTTGTTGAGTTATAGCCGCATGTATGAAACTGCTCGTGTTTGTGTTTTTGTGGGCCATCGATCAACTTTGGTGACTACGATTGTGGATTGTAGTGGTTGTGGCATTCTAAGGCTTAATCGCCACAAACCTTCATTTTGCTGAGTCGCATAGGGAACTACTCGGTTTGTGTTTCTTTGTGGGTTATCGATGACCCTTTGGTGACTACAATGCATTGTGGATTGTGTAGTTGTGCATTCTATACATATATTTAATCGCCACAACCTACTTTTTGTTGAGCTGTAGCCTATTACGTATCAGAATAACCACACAAAGGTAACCTGCCAATCAGAGCGGCCAAAGTTGATCAATGGACCACAAAATCAAACATGTGCGCTCTAAATGTGGCTATAACTCCATCGGGAAAAACGAAGGCCTCTAAAGGCGAGAAAAATGCCATTCAGCACGTCATCCATGTCAAAGCGATCACCAAACGTCCAAATGGCCTGCTATCAGCAACCCACAACACGGGCGAGAAAATACAAGCGGGTGATAGAATTAATTCACTGCGCAGGCGCATCCACAATCGTAGTCACCAAAGTTGATTGATGGCCCACCAAAACTCAAACATAAGCGGTTTCGTAAATGCGGCTATAACTCAACAAAAAATGAAGGTTTGAGAAAGGGGATAGAAAATGTGTTAATAGAATTCACAAATACAGTGCAATCCAGAATCGTAGACACCAAAATTGATCAATGGCCCACAAAATATTAAACACGAGCTGTTTCCTAAATGCAGCTAGAACTCGACAAAAAAAAAAGGTTTACGAAAAGCGATAGAAAACATGCTTATAGAATGCTCAACTACAGTGTAATCCACAAGCGTAGTCATAAAATTTGATCGATGGCCCTCAAAAACTCAAACACAAGTGGTTTTCCTAAATGCGGCTATAACTAAAGAAAAAATGAAGGTTTGTTAATGGCGATAGAAAATACGTGTACAAAATAGACAACTAGAGTACAATCCACAATCATTGTCACGTATAGAAGAACAACTATAGTGTAATTGTAAATTATAGCCAATAAAGTTGATCGATGGCTCAGGAAAAGTCAAACACAAGCGTTTTCCTAAATGCGGCTATAACTCAACAAAAAATCAAGCTTGTACAAAATGCACAACTATAGTACAATAGACAATCATAGTCACCAAATTTGATCGATGGCTCAAAAGATCTCAAACATAAGCAGTTTCCTAAATACGGCTATAACTCAACAAAAAATGAACGTTTGCAAAAGGAGATAGAAAATATGCATATAGAATGTACAACAACTATGTAATCCACAATCGTAGTCACCAAAGTTGATTGATGGCTAACGAAAAATCAAACAAGAGCGTTTTCCTAAATACGGCTATAACTTAGCAAAAAATGAAGGTACGTGAAAGGCGATTAATAAGATACGTACATAATGCGCAAATATAGTACAATCCACAATCATTGTCACCAAAGTTGATTGATGGCCCACTAAAACTCAAACTCGAGTGATTTCTAAAGTGCAGTTAGAACTCAAGAAAAAATTAAGGTTCGTGAAAGGGGATCGAAAATACACGTACAGAATGGACAACTACAATGTAATCCACAATATTAGTCACCAAAGTTAATTTATGGCCCATGAAAATTCAAACATGAGTGTTTTCTTAAATGCGGCTAAGACTCAACAAAAAATAAAGGTTCGTAAAAGGCGATTAAAAATATGCGTGGAAAAATGCACAAGTATAGTACAATCCACAATCGCTTGTGGATTATACTATAGTTGTGCATTCTATACACGTATTTTCCATCACCTTTGGCGAACCTTCATTTTTTGTTGAGTTATACACCCATTTAGGAAATTGCTCATGTTTGAGTTTTTGTGGGTCATCAAACAACTTTGCTGACTATGATAGTGAATTGTACTAATAGTTGTGTATATTTTGTATGCATATTTTTAATTGCCTTTCACAAACTTTAATTTCTTTTCGAGTTATAGCCACATTTACGAAAACTCTCGTGTTTGAGTTCTCGAGGACCATTGATCAAATTCGGTGACTACGATTGTGGATTACGCTGTAGTTGTACATTCTATATGCGTATTTTCTATTACTTTTACTGAACCTCTTACTCTTTTGTTGAGTTATAGCCGCATTTCTAGAAAACACATGAGTCAGGGACATCAAACAACTTTGGTGACTATGATTGTGGATTATACTGTAGTTGTACATTCTGCATGAATATTTATAATTGCCTTTGATGAACCTTGATTTATTGTTGAGTTATAGCCGAATTTAGGAAAATGCTCGTGTTTGAGTTTTCCTAAGCCATCGATCAACATTGGTGACTACGATTTTGGATTACATTGTAGTTGTGTATTTTATATGCGTATATTGTATCACGTTTTGTAAACCTTCATTTTTTGTTGAGTTATAGCTGCACTTAGGAAACCGCTTGTGTTTGAGTTTTCATGGGCCATCGATCAACTTTGGTGAGTATGATTGTGGATTACACTATAGATTTGCATTTTATACACGTATTTTCTATCGCCTTTTGTAAACATTGATTTTTTGTCGAGTTATAGCTGCACTTAGGAAATTGCTCGTGTTTGAGTTTTCCTGGGCCATCAATCAACTTTGGTGACTACAATTGTGGATTTCACTGTAGTTGTCTATTCTGTATGTGTATTTTCTATTGCCTTTCGCGAACCTTAATTTTTTGTTGAGTTATAGAGGCATTTAGGAAACCACTCGTGTTTGATTTTTCATGGGCCACCAATCAACTTTGGTGACAACGATTATGGATTACAATGTTGTTGTGCCTTCTATACACATATTTTCTATCACCTTTCATTAACCTTCATTTTTTGTTGAGTTATAGCCGCACTAAGGAAACTGCTCATGTTTAAGTTTTTGTGCATCATCAAACAACTTTGGTGACTATGATTGTGGATTGTACTGTAGTTGTGCATTTTGTACACATATTTATAATCGCCTTTCATGAACCTTGAAAAAATATGAAGGTTTGCAAAATATGATAGAAAATACGCATATAGAATGGAAAACTACAGTGTAATCCACAATCGTAGTCAACAAAGATTATCGATGGCTGAGGAAAACTCAAGCACGAGCGTTCTGCTAAATGCGGCTATAACTCAACAAAAAATCAAGGTTCATGTAAAGAAATTATAAATATGTGTACAAAATGCAAAAAAACTACAGTACAATCCAAAATCATTGTCACTAAAGTTGATCGATGGCCCACGTAAACTCAAACTTGAGCGATTTCCTAAGTGTAGCTTTAACTCAAGAAAAAAACATGAAGGTTTGCAAAAGGTGATATAAAATATGCGAACAGAATGGACAACTACAGTGTAATCCCACAATTGTAGTCACCAAAGTTGATCGATGCCCCACGAAAATTCAAACACGTCTAGTTTATTAAGTGTGGCTATAACTAAACGAAAAATGAAGATTTGCAAAAGGCCATAGAAAATATGCGCATAGAACGCTCAACTATAGTGTAATCCATAATCTTAGTAACCAAAGTTGATCGATGGCCCACGAAAACTCGAACACGAGCGGTTTCCTTAATGTGGCTATAACTAAAAAAAAATGAAGGTTCACGAAAGGCCATAGAAAATACGCGTATTGAATGCACAACTACAATGTAATCTACAAAGAAAAAAAGAAGGTTCGCGAAAGGCTATCAAAAATACCCATACATAATGGACAACTAGAGTGCAATCCACAATCGTAGTCACCAAAGTTGATCAACGGCCCAAAAAAACTAAAACACGATTAGTTTCCTAAGTGCGGCTATAACTTAACGAAAAATGAAAATTTGTGAAAGGCTATCGAAAATACCCATACAGAATGGACAATTACAGTGCAATCCACAATCGTAGTCACCAAAGTTGATCGACGGCCCACGAAAACTAAAACACGATCAGTTTCCTAAGTACGGCTATAACTCAACGAAAAATGAAGGTTTGTGAAAGGCAATTAGAAATATTCGTACATAATGCACAACTATAGTACAATAAAAAATCGTAGTCATCAAACTTGATCAATGGCCCACAGAAACTCAAACATGAGCGGTTTCCAAATTGCGGTTATAACTCAACAAAAAATGAAGGTTCGCAAAAGGTGATAGAAAATACGTGTATAGAATGCACAACTATAGTGTAATCCACAAATCTAGTCACCAAAGTTCATCAATGGCCCACAAAAACTTAAACACAAGCGGTTTTCGTAAATGTGGCTATAACTCAACAAAAAATAAAGATTCGCGAGAGAAAATAAGCATATAGAATGCACACTACAGTCTAATCCACAATCATAGTCACCAAATCTGATCAAGGCCCACGAAAACTCAAAGACTAGTGGACTCATAATTTCAGTCATAACACAATGAAAAATTAAGGTTTGCGAAATGTTATAGAAAATATGCATATAGACTGCACAACTATAGTGTAATCCACAAGCGTAGTCACTGAAGTTGATCGATGGCCCACAAAAACTCAAACACGAGTGGTTTCCTAAATGCCGCTATAACTCAACAATTTTTTTTTATTTTCCCAAATAAAATTGTTTCGTAGATTCAATTTTTGAGGGGTTTCTCACATGTTGGTGAAAAAATTATTTTTTGAAGAAAGGACGATTTGGATCTTCTTAGAATGACATTCTCTACAAAACCCATTTATCAGAATTTTCAAAAAAATCTTTTTCAATGACAATTTATTTTTTCAAAAATGGAAGATAAGGTCTCTTGAGCACACGAGCACCTATAAAACCCGTATTTTGATTTTTCCAAAAAAAATATTGTTTTGTAGATTCTATTTTTTAGGGATTCTTGCATTTTGGTGAAAAAATTGTTATTCGAAAAAAGGATGATCTAGGTCTACTTAGAATGACATTCTCTACTAAACTCAATTCCTGGATTTTTCACAAAATGATTCAAAAATTTGCCTTTGTTACCTCTACTGCTTCTACTTTTCAAAAAAAAATCTTCTTCAATAACAAATTATTTTTAAAAAAAAAGGACAATCTAGGTCTCTTGAGAACAAGAGCAACTATAAAACCCATATTTCGAATTTCCCAAAAAAATAAAATTTGTGGATTCTATTTTTGAGGAGTTCTTTCCTGTTAGTGAAAAATTAGCTTTTCGAAAATACAACAATATGGGTCTAATAATAATAACATTCTCTACAAAACCCATTTCTCAGATTTTTCATTAAGAGATTTAAAAAAACTTTCCTCTGTTACCTCTACTACTACTTTTCAAAAAAATCAATCTTTTTCAAAAACTACTTATTAACAATTGTAGTCACCAAAGTTGCTCGATGGCCCCGGAAAATTCAAACACGAGTGATTTCCTAAGTTCAGCTATAACACAATGATGGCCCACAAAAACTCAAACATGAGCGGTTTTCTAAATGCGGCTATAACTAAAA
>VDFB02272010.1:0-10410 GCA_007258455.2 Sequoia sempervirens
GAATGGACTACTATAGTGCATCCACAATCGTAGTCACCAAAGTTGATTGATGGCCCACCAAAACTCAAACATAAGCGGTTTCCTAAATGCGGCTATAACTCAACAAAAAATGAAGGTTTGAGAAAGGGGATAGAAAATGTGTTAATAGAATTCACAAATACAGTGCAATCCAGAATCATAGACACCAAAATTGATCAATGGCCCACAAAATATTAAACACGAGCTGTTTCCTAAATGCAGCTAGAAGTCGACAAAAAAAAAAGGTTTACGAAAAGCGATAGAAAACACGCTTATAGAATGCTCAACTACAGTGTAATCCACAAGCGTAGTCACAAAAGTTGATCGATGGCCCTCAAAAACTCAAACACAAGTGGTTTTCCTAAATGCGGCTATAACTAAAGAAAAAATGAAGGTTTGTTAATGGCGATAGAAAATACGTGTACAAAATAGACAACTAGAGTACAATCCACAATCATAGTCACGTATAGAAGAACAACTATAGTGTAATTGTAAATTGTAGCCAATAAAGTTGATCGATGGCTCAGGAAAAGTCAAACACAAGCGTTTTCCTAAATGCGGCTATAACTCAACAAAAAATCAAGCTTGTACAAAATGCACAACTATAGTACAATCGACAATCATAGTCACCAAATTTGATCGATGGCTCAAAAGATCTCAAACATAAGCAGTTTCCTAAATACGGCTATAACTCAACAAAAAATGAACGTTTGCAAAAGGAGATAGAAAATATGCATATAGAATGTACAACAACTATGTAATCCACAATCGTAGTCACCAAAGTTGATTGATGGCTAACGAAAAATCAAACAAGAGCGTTTTCCTAAATACGGCTATAACTTAGCAAAAAATGAAGGTACGTGAAAGGCGATTAATAAGATACGTACATAATGCGCAAATATAGTACAATCCACAATCATTGTCACCAAAGTTGATTGATGGCCCACTAAAACTCAAACTCGAGTGATTTCTAAAGTGCAGTTAGAACTCAAGAAAAAATTAAGGTTCGTGAAAGGGGATCGAAAATACACGTACAGAATGGACAACTACAATGTAATCCACAATATTAGTCACCAAAGTTAATTTATGGCCCATGAAAATTCAAACATGAGTGTTTTCTTAAATGCGGCTAAGACTCAACAAAAAATAAAGGTTCGTAAAAGGCGATTAAAAATATGCGTGGAAAAATGCACAAGTATAGTACAATCCACAATCGCTTGTGGATTATACTATAGTTGTGCATTCTATACACGTATTTTCCATCACCTTTGGCGAACCTTCATTTTTTGTTGAGTTATACACCCATTTAGGAAATTGCTCATGTTTGAGTTTTTGTGGGTCATTAAACAACTTTGCTGACTATGATAGTGAATTGTACTAATAGTTGTGTATATTTTGTATGCATATTTTTAATTGCCTTTCACAAACTTTAATTTCTTTTCGAGTTATAGCCACATTTACGAAAACTCTCGTGTTTGAGTTCTCGAGGACCATTGATCAAATTCGGTGACTACGATTGTGGATTACGCTATAGTTGTACATTCTATACGCGTATTTTCTATTACTTTTACTGAACCTTCATTTTTTGTTGAGTTATAGCCACATTTAGGAAAACACATGAGTTTGAGTTTTTGTGGGACATCAAACAACTTTGGTGACTATGATTGTGGATTATACTGTAGTTGTACATTCTGCATGAATATTTATAATTGCCTTTGATGAACCTTTATTGTTGAGTTATACGGAATTTAGAAAATGCTCGCTCGAAGCGCTCTCTTTGAGCCATCGACACATTGGTGACTATTTATTTTGGATTACAATCGTGCTGTGTGCATTTTATGCGATATTATCACGTTTTAAACCTTCATTTTGTTGAGTTATAAGTCGATTTGTATCCTCAAGTTATGTTTGAGTTGTATATTATCGAACTTTGGTGAGTAAGGACAGGATTACACTCATAGTTTTGCATTTTATATTGACGTGATTTCTATCGGCCTCTTTGAAAAACATTGATTTTTTTTTGCCTGTTATAGCTGCACTTAGAAATTGCTCGTTTGTTTTCCCCGGGTTAATAATTGGTGACTACAATTGTGGATTTCACTGTAGTTTTCTATTCTATATGTGTATTTTCTATTGCCTTTCGCGAACCTTAATTTTTTGTCGAGTTATAGAGGCATTTAGGAAACCACTCGTGTTTGAGTTTTCATGGGCCATCAATCAACTTTGGTGACAACGATTATGGATTACATTGTTGTTGTGCCTTCTATACACATATTTTCTATCACCTTTCATGAACCTTCATTTTTTGTTGAGTTATAGCCGCACTAAGGAAACTGCTCATGTTTAAGTTTTTGTGCATCATCAAACAACTTTGGTGACTATGATTGTGGATTGTACTGTAGTTGTGCATTTTGTACACATATTTATAATCGCCTTTCATGAACCTTGAAAAAATATGAAGGTTTGCAAAATATGATAGAAAATACGCATATAGAATGGAAAACTACAGTGTAATCCACAATCGTAGTCAACAAAGATTATCGATGGCTGAGGAAAACTCAAGCACGAGCGTTCTGCTAAATGCGGCTATAACTCAACAAAAAATCAAGGTTCATGTAAAGAAATTATAAATATGTGTACAAAATGCAAAAAAACTACAGTACAATCCAAAATCATTGTCACTAAAGTTGATCGATGGCCCACGTAAACTCAAACTTGAGCGATTTCCTAAGTGTAGCTTTAACTCAAGAAAAAAACATGAAGGTTTGCAAAAGGTGATATAAAATATCGAACAGAATGGACAACTACAGTGTAATCCACAATTGTAGTCACCAAAGTTGATCGATGCCCCACGAAAATTCAAACACGTCTAGTTTATTAAGTGTGGCTATAACTAAACGAAAAATGAAGATTTGCAAAAGGCCATAGAAAATATGCACATAGAACGCTCAACTATAGTGTAATCCATAATCTTAGTAACCAAAGTTGATCGATGGCCCACGAAAACTCGAACACGAGCGGTTTCCTTAATGTGGCTATAACTAAAAAAAAATGAAGGTTCACGAAAGGCCATAGAAAATACGCGTATTGAATGCACAACTACAATGTAATCTACAAAGAAAAAAAGAAGGTTCGCGAAAGGCTATCAAAAATACCCATACATAATGGACAACTAGAGTGCAATCCACAATCGTAGTCACCAAAGTTGATCAACGGCCCAAAAAAACTAAAACACGATTAGTTTCCTAAGTGCGGCTATAACTTAACGAAAAATGAAAATTTGTGAAAGGCTATCGAAAATACCCATACAGAATGGACAATTACAGTGCAATCCACAATCGTAGTCACCAAAGTTGATCGACGGCCCACGAAAACTAAAACACGATCAGTTTCCTAAGTACGGCTATAACTCAACGAAAAATGAAGGTTTGTGAAAGGCAATTAGAAATATTCGTACATAATGCACAACTATAGTACAATAAAAAATCGTAGTCATCAAACTTGATCAATGGCCCACAGAAACTCAAACATGAGCGGTTTCCAAATTGCGGTTATAACTCAACAAAAAATGAAGGTTCGCAAAAGGTGATAGAAAATACGTGTATAGAATGCACAACTATAGTGTAATCCACAAATCTAGTCACCAAAGTTCATCAATGGCCCACAAAAACTTAAACACAAGCGGTTTTCGTAAATGTGGCTATAACTCAACAAAAAATAAAGATTCGCGAGAGAAAATAAGCATATAGAATGCACACTACAGTCTAATCCACAATCATAGTCACCAAATCTGATCAAGGCCCACGAAAACTCAAAGACTAGTGGACTCATAATTTCAGTCATAACACAATGAAAAATTAAGGTTTGCGAAATGTTATAGAAAATATGCATATAGACTGCACAACTATAGTGTAATCCACAAGCGTAGTCACTGAAGTTGATCGATGGCCCACAAAAACTCAAACACGAGTGGTTTCCTAAATGCCGCTATAACTCAACAATTTTTTTTTATTTTCCCAAATAAAATTGTTTCGTAGATTCAATTTTTGAGGGGTTTCTCACATGTTGGTGAAAAAATTATTTTTTGAAGAAAGGACGATTTGGATCTTCTTAGAATGACATTCTCTACAAAACCCATTTATCAGAATTTTCAAAAAAATCTTTTTCAATGACAATTTATTTTTTCAAAAATGGAAGATAAGGTCTCTTGAGCACACGAGCACCTATAAAACCCGTATTTTGATTTTTCCAAAAAAAATATTGTTTTGTAGATTCTATTTTTTAGGGATTCTTGCATTTTGGTGAAAAAATTGTTATTCGAAAAAAGGATGATCTAGGTCTACTTAGAATGACATTCTCTACTAAACTCAATTCCTGGATTTTTCACAAAATGATTCAAAAATTTGCCTTTGTTACCTCTACTGCTTCTACTTTTCAAAAAAAAATCTTCTTCAATAACAAATTATTTTTAAAAAAAAAGGACAATCTAGGTCTCTTGAGAACAAGAGCAACTATAAAACCCATATTTCGAATTTCCCAAAAAAATAAAATTTGTGGATTCTATTTTTGAGGAGTTCTTTCCTGTTAGTGAAAAATTAGCTTTTCGAAAATACAACAATATGGGTCTAATAATAATAACATTCTCTACAAAACCCATTTCTCAGATTTTTCATTAAGAGATTTAAAAAAACTTTCCTCTGTTACCTCTACTACTACTTTTCAAAAAAATCAATCTTTTTCAAAAACTACTTATTAACAATTGTAGTCACCAAAGTTGCTCGATGGCCCCGGAAAATTCAAACACGAGTGATTTCCTAAGTTCAGCTATAACACAATGATGGCCCACAAAAACTCAAACATGAGCGGTTTTCTAAATGCGGCTATAACTAAAAAAAAATATGAAGATTCGCGAAAGGCGATAAAAATATGGGTATAAAATGCACAACTCGAGTGTAATCCACAATCGTAGTCACCAAAAATGGTTAATGGCCCACAAAAAACACAAACACGAAGAAAAAATGAAGGTTCGTGAAAGGCGAATAAAAAGCTGCGTACAAAATGCACAACTACAGTACAATCCACAATCTTAGTCACCAAAGTTGATTGATGGCCCACAAAAACTCAAACACGAGCGGTTTCATAAATGCATAGGAACTCAATGAAAAATGAAGGTTCGTGAAAGGCAATAGAAAATACCTGTATACAATTCACAACTAGACTGCAATCCACAATCGTAATCACCAAAGTTGATTGATCGGCCACGAAAACTCAAACACGAGTGTTTTAATAAATGCGGCTATCACTAAAAAAAATATGAAGGTACATGAAAAGCGATTAAAAATATGCATATAGATTGCACAACGATAGTAAAATCCATAATCATAGTCACCAAAGTTGATTAATGGCCCACAAAAACTCAAACATGGGCGGTTTCATAAATGCGACTATAACTCAATAAAAAATAAAGGTTCGTGAAAGGCGATAGAAGAGAGGTGTATACAATGAGTGTAGTCCACAATCGTAGTCACCAAAGTTGATTGATGGCACACGAAAAACTCAAACACGAGCATTTTTCTAAATGCGGCTATAACTCAAATAAAATTGAATGTTCGTGAAAGGCGATTAAAAATATGCGTACCAAATGCACAACTACAGTACAATCCACAATCATAGTCAGCAAAGTTAATTGATGGCCCACGAAAACTCAAAAATGAGTGGTTTGCTAATTGTGGACCACTCAACAAAAAGTGAAGGTTCACTAAAGGCAATAGAAAATAAGTGTATAGAAAGAATGACTATAGTGTAATCGACAAGCGTAGTCACCAAAGTTGATCGATGGCCCATAAAAACTCAAACACGTGCGTTTTCTAAAATGCGGCTATAACTAAAAAATAAAAATAAAATTTGGGGAAGGTGATAGAAAATATGCATACAGAATGGACAACTATAGTGCAATCCACAATTGTAGTCACCAAAGTTGATAAACGGCCCACAAAAACTCAAATTTGGTTTGTTTCCTAAATGTGGCTATAACTCAACAAAAATAACGATTCAAATGGGGCTTATAGAAAATACACGTGATAGTATGGATAATTCATACAGTAATCCATCAGAATACCAAAAGACTAACGCCCATGAAAAACTTGTGCAATCGAGCGGTTTCTGGGCGCTGCCTGAGAATTAATCAAAAAACGAAGGTCATGATAGAGACACGATATAGAATGCACACAAATATCGTAATCCACAATCGGGATCGCCAAAGTTGATGATGGCCCACGAAAACTCAACACAAGCCGCTTTTGCCAAATGTGGTAAATAAATCACAAAAATAAAAGGTTCATGAAAGGGGAGCAAAAATATGCGCATAAAAATACAAAACTAAGCAAAATAAAATACATTAGTCACCAGTCGCATTGATGGTCTATAAAAATCCTCAATACGAGCCAGTTTTACTAAAATGCTTCTATAACTAAATGCCATGGTGCGATAGAAAACACGCGGCATAGCTATCGCATTAACTATAGTGTAATTCATTATCAGATCACTAAAGTTAACATTGCCCATAAAATTCAAACACGCTGCTTTCCAAATGCTGCTATAAATCATCAAAAAGAAGTTTCAATGAAATGATGGAAAATACGCATATGAATGCAAAAATAAGCTGCTGAATTCATTAAAAGCGAAATACCAAAGTTGACGATGGCCCCGAAATTCACCGAAAGTGGTTTCTAGTCATACAGAGACCAATGAAAAAATGAAGGTTCACGAGGAAACAGAAAACACACGCGATATAATGGACAATCATAATTCAATTCAAAATCGTGGAAGTCACGTAGCTGATCGATGGCCCATGGAAACTTAAATATGAGTGGTTTCTAAGCGCAACTATAACTCAAAAAAAAAAATGAAGGTGTAAACGGATAGAAAATACATGCATAGAATGAACAGTAACTATTAACGCAATAAAAGTTGATCGATGGCCCACGAAAACTCAAATACGAGCGGTTTCCTAAATACGGCTATAACTCAAAAAAAAATGAAGGTTCACAAAAGGCGATAGAAAATACACATACATAATGGACAACTATAGTGCAATACACAATCGTAGTCACCAAAGTTGATCAATTGCCCACAAAAACTC
This sequence comes from Sequoia sempervirens, assembly GCA_007258455.2. Classification (NCBI taxonomy): domain Eukaryota; kingdom Viridiplantae; phylum Streptophyta; class Pinopsida; order Cupressales; family Cupressaceae; genus Sequoia; species Sequoia sempervirens. The sequence continues at coordinate 7,160 of VDFB02272010.1, forward strand.
AAACCTGAGCAGTTTCCTAAGTGAAGCTATAACTCAATGAATAATGAAGGTTCGCAAAAGGTGATACAAAATATGCGTATAGAGTGTACAACTATAGTGTAATCCACAATCGTAGTTACCACAGTTGATCGATAGCCCACTGCTTGTGTTTGAGTTTTTTTGGGTCACTAATCAATATTGGTGACTACTATTGTGAATTGCAATATAGTTGTCCATTTTTTACGCGTCTTTTCTATAAGCTTTCACAAATCTTCATTTTTGTTGAGTAATAGCCGCACTTAGGAAACCACTCGTGTTTGAGTTTTTTTGGGCCTTCGATAAATTTTGGTGAATACGATTATGGATTACACCTTAGTTGTGCATTCTATACACGTATTTTCTATTGCTTTTCGTGAACCTTCATTTTTTGTTGAATTATAGCCGCATTTAGGAAACCGCACATGTTTGAGTTTTTGTGGGCCATCAATGAACATTGGTGACTATGATTATGGATTACCCTATAGTTGTGCATTCTATACATGTATTTTAAATCACCTTTCGCGAACATTCATTTTTCCTTTAGATATAGCTGCACATAGGAAACCGCCCGTGTTTGAATTTTTGTGGGCCATCAATCAACTTTCGTGACTATGATTGTGGATTAGACTGTAGTTGTGCATTGTATATGCGTAGTTTCTATCGTCTTCTGTGAATTTTCATTTTTTGCTAAGTTATAGCTGCGCTTAGGAAACAACTCGTGTTTTAGTTTTTGTGAGCCATCGATCATCTTTGGTGACTACGATTGTGGATTGTACTGTAGTTGTGCATTTAAGACATGTATTTTCTATCGCCTTTTATGAACCTTCATTTTTTGTTGAGTTATAGCCACACTTAGGAAACCGCTCGTATTTTAGTTTTCCTAGGCCATCGATCAACTTTGGTGACTACGATTGTAGATTGCATTGTAGTTGTCCAATCTGTAAGCGTATTTTCTATTGCCTTTCGCGAACCTTCATTTTTTCGTTGAGTTATAGCCGCATTTAGGAAACTGCTCGTGTTTGAGTTTTCATGGGCCATCAATCAACTTTGGTGACTACAATTGTGTATTACACTATAGTTATAAATTCTATACGTGTATTTTCTAACACCTTTCGCGAACCTTCTTTTTTCATATACTTTAAGCGCACTGAGGAAACCGCTCGTGTTTGAGTTTTCGTTGGCCATCGATCAACTTTGGTGACTATGATTTTGGATTGCACTGTACTTGTTCATTTTGTATGCGTATTTACTGTTGCTTGTCATCAACATTCATTTTTTTTAGTTATAGTTGCATTTAAGAAAACAATCATGTTTTAGTTTTACGTGGTCCATCGATCAATTTTGGTGACCACGATTGTGGATTACACTATAGTTGTGCATTATATGCACTTATTTTCTATTGCCTTTTGTGAACCTTCATTTTTCATTGAGTTATAGCTTCACTTACGAAACTGCTCATGTTTGAGTTTTCGTGGGCTGTCGATCAACATTGGTGACTACGATTGTGGATGACATTGTAGTTACTCATTGTACATGCATATTTTCTATCCCGTTACACGAACCTTCATTTTATGTTGAGTTATACCCTAATTTAGGAAACTACTCGTGTTTGAGTTTTCATGGGCCATCGATCAACTTTGGTGATTACTATTGTGGATTGCAATATAGTTGTCCATTTTGTACACATATTCTCTATCGGCTTTGCAAACCTTCATTTTTTGTGGAGTTTTACCCACATTTACCAAACCGCATGTGTTAGAGTTTTTGTGGACCATCAGTAAACTTTGGTGAATACAATTATGGATTACACTATAGTTGTGCATTCTATACACATATTTTCTATTGCTTTTCGCGATCATTCATTTTTTGTTACTTGTGTTTGAGTTTTTCATGGGCCATCGATCAACTTTGGTAGGCGTACTACTATCGCCTTTCGCGAACTTTAATTTTTTTTAGTTATAGCTGCATTTAGGAAACCACTCGAATTTGAGTTTTCTTTCAAATTTGAATTTTCTTGGGCCATCAATCAACTTTGGTAACTGTGATTGTTCATTCTACTATACTTTTGCACTTTGTACACATAGTTTTAATTGCCTCTTCTGAACCTTCATTTTTTGTTGAGTTATAACAACATTTAGGAAAACGCTCTAATTTGAGTTTTTTTGGGCCATCGATCAACCTTGGTGACTGTGATTGTCCATTCTACTATACTTTTGCACTTTGTACACATAGTTTTAATCGCCTCTTCCGAACCTTCATTTTTTCTTGAGTTATAGTAGCATTTAGGAAAACGCTCGTGTTTGAGTTTTTGTGGACAGTCGATCAACTTTGGTGACTATGATTTTCAATTGCACTATAGTTGTCCATTCTGTAAACATGTTTTCTATCGCCTTTTGTGAACCTTCATTTTTTTTAGTTATAGCTCCATTTGGGAAATCGCTTGTGTTTGAGTTTTGGTGGCCCATCGATCAACTTTGGTGACTATGAATGTGGATTCTACTTTAATTGTGCATTTTGTACACATATTTTTAATTGCCTTTTGCAAACCTTCATTTTTTTTTGAGTTATCACCGCGTTTAGGAAACTGCTCGTGTTTGAGTTTCCATGGGCGATCAACCAACTTTGGTGACTATGCTTGTGAATTACACTGTATTTGTGCATTCTATATGCGTATTTTCTATTGACTTTCGTGAATCTTCATTTTTTGTTGACTTATAGCCGTATTTAGGAAACCACTCATGTTTGAGTTTATGTGGGCCATCGATCAACTTTGGTGACTATGATTGTGGATTGTGATGTTACATTTTAGTTGTGCATTCTGTACATGTAATTTTTATCGCCTTTCATGAACGCTCATTTTTTTGTTGAGTTATATCCATATTTAGGAAACCACTCGTGTTTGAGCTTTCGTGGGCCATTGATCAACTTTGGTGACTATGCTTGTAGATTACATTGTTGTTGTGCATTCTATACGCGTATTTTATTTGCCTTTTAGGAACCTTCATTTTTTGTTGGGTTATAGCCGTATTTGGGAAACCACTTATGTTTTAGTTTTTGTGGGCGATCGATCAACTTTGGTGAATACGATTGTGGATTGTACTGTTACACTGTAGTTGTGCATTATGTACGTGTAATTTTTATCGCCTTTCACAAACCTTCATTTTTTGTTGAGTTATAGCCGTATTTAGAAAACCACTCGTGTTCTAGTTTTGGGGCACCATCGATTAAATTTG